>JBAIZL010000004.1:70900392-71180392 GCA_036971475.1 Prosapia bicincta
AGTGGACTCTTACCAAGGTAAGTCTGTCAGTCTCCTAGTCCAAAAAATCTAAATAATCTTTACCAACCAAAACTAACCTAAAAATATATATATATATATATATATATATATATATATTTATATATATATATATATATATATACATGTAAACGTATATATATTACATATGTAAATAATTTAGAAATATAAAAATGGTACATTTACTTTGTACACGTCTAGATTTAACAACATATACACTGATTAAACCTAGTAAATAAATCCCTTTCTAAATTATATTAATTTTTCAGTAATATCTATAAATCTATATATATATATATATATATATATATATATATATATATATATATATATATATATATATATATATATATATATAGAGGAATTTTTTGGACTTGATAGGAGACTGACAGACTTACCTAAAGGCAATAGTCCAAAACTGCAATCTCTTGGAAATAAGCACATATAAAACACATATAAAACACTTAATACACTTTTATTTGAAATATTTCGATCAACATGATCTTCTTCAGTCAAGAAAGAGAAAAACAAAACAAAAAAGTTTTTTGTTTTGTTTTTCTCTTTCTTGACTGAAGAAGATCATGTTGATCGAAATATTTCAAATAAAAGTGTATTAAGTGTTTTATATGTGCTTATTTCCAAGAGATTGCAGTTTTGGACTATTGCCTTTAGGTAAGTCTGTTGTCAGTCTCCTATCAAGTCCAAAAAATTCCTAAATAAGCTTTAAGCTCTACTAGAACTAACCTATATATATATATATATATATATATATATATATATATATATATATATATATATATATATATATATAAATATCGCAATATGTATTCTTGTGTATTAATAAAGAACATAAGTCAAAGTACAAATACAAGAATAATAATTGAATTTACAATTTTCGTTGGCTAACAGTACCAACACCATCAGGAATATTAAACAATTAAAATTAACATATGTGCAAATTAGATCAAATAAATAGGTATGCTAGATCAATTACAATGTTGTTAATTTTTTTTTTTTTTTTTTTTGCTGCCCTAACATTACAAACACTGAATATATATATATATATGCCAAATTTAGATTTTACTTGTATTTGTTCATTTATCAACTCATTATTAGTATTATATTTATGTATTTCTATAGCTTCATAAATATTCATTCTCAGGCCTTTGTTAATTTCTTTTACAAGTGTCATATTATATATATATATATATATATATATATATATATATATATATATATATATATATATATATAAGGAAATATGTGATTATTATTAATACAATGACTAGCAAAATTTGATTTATAAATTTCTGGCTTTTTATATGCATTAAAATGCTCTTTATATAAACTAAGAAAAACTTAAAGATAGATTAAAGATAAATTAAAAAATTCAACAACATTGTAATTGATTTAGCATAGCTATTTATTTGATCTAATTTGCACATATGTTAATTTTAATTGTTTAATATTCCTGATGATGTTGGTACTGTTAGCCAACGAAAAGCTTTGAATTGTAAATTCAATTATAATTCTTGTATTTGTATTTTGACGTAGTTCTTTATATATATATATATATATATATATATATATATATATATATATATATTTTGGACTAGGAGACTGACAATCTTTACCAACCAAAACTAACCTAAAAATATATAAACATATATATATATATATATATATATATATATATATATATATATATATATATATATATATATATATATATATATAATACGTTTTCTTGTTTAATAATTTAAAACAACATAGGTTATTCAAATACAAGAATATTTAGTAATTTATATCCAAAGCTTTTCGTTGGTAAACAGTACCAACATCATCAGAAATGAAAATTACAATAATGTAATATTATATTATTGTAATTTTCATTCCTGATGATGTTGGTACTGTTTAGCAACGAAAAGCTTTGGATATAAATTAATAAATATTCTTGTATTTGAATAACCTATGTTGTTTTAATATATATATATATATATATATACATACACACACACACACACACAAAACTTTGGGATGGTTTTTTTGTACTTTCTTGTGAATGTTTCTGGCACATTTATTGCCCGATTGGTGGTTCCTATGTTAATATTTTCCAACAGTTGCTACTACTTACCTAACTGAGGATTGAAATCTATAGATGTAACTTAGAATCAATAGATGGAGTTAATAAAATTATGACTTTTAGGTGACACCTAAATTAAGTGAAAGCACGATTTCATACAATTTTTAAATGGGTTTAGATTAGTTATCATATGAGCTGTGTTTATGTCCAAGATATATTACTTCCTTTACTGTACGGTGTTAAGTCAAAGTGTTATTGTATTGAAAACCTCTTCAATTTGTAAGTTATTAAATATATCATACTATTCGTAATCTTACTAAATTATTTTAATAATGATATGAAGTTTTTTGTGCAAAGAATTTGAATGTTATAGATATGGAATTAGGAAAAATTGTTTTGTTTCAAGAAATACATTAGTTGTGAATTAGCTATAGTTACTGTTTGTATACATAGCTCCTACAAATACTAATTGAATTTGTTTGCTGTGTGTAATATATGATGCCAAATGATTTTATATATTTTGGACAATAGTTTTAGCTGTTTTTTAGAAACTATAAGTACATTATTAGAATTCATGAAATCACTTCTAAATTAGATCTTTGTAAAATCTAAAAGGGGTTAAGAATTATATAGGGAGATGTAACTATTGAAAAGCATTTAAACAAATAAATTAAGGCTGGGCCAATACCTACAGTTTTTAATTCTGATTCCGATTCTAAATTTTTTTTTTCCGATTCTCGAATCTTAAGTCAATTCTAGATTTTTTCAAGTTATATAATCCTACATGATATTCTCTAATAATAAATGTAGTTGACATCTTGTCATTTAAAGGTAAAGCCTTTTAAAAGTTCCTTATTTTATTTAAAATTACAAATATGAAATTAAGTTCACAATTACAATATAACTTCAGTAATAATCATTTAATTTTGTATAATTGGAGAAATTGGAACTACTCTTTCTTTGTGTTTTGTTTTGACATCTGTGAAACGGTGGCGTAGTAGTAGCGAGTAGAAACGGGGAGAGAGACAGTATGTGGTGAAAAACAAACGTACCATAAATGCTTCTGATCGCCTTTGTTGTTGTGTCATAAATATTAATATTATTTTTGCTATCTTAAAACAGCATTAGCTTTTATCGTTTAGTTATTTTTTCAATAAATTACACTACACACATATTTTAACAGTTAAAAAAAAAACAAAAATCTGAATCCGCACTTTGAATGGATAATCGAGTATTGGCAGCACTTTAATCAAGTATTGATGATTGCTCGATACCATTAGAATCGATGATACATAGTAGCAAGAATAGGAATCCTTTCATTCCTAAAATCAATACAACTAAAACGTCACTTTGAATGGATAGTCGAGTATTGGCAGCACTTTAATCAAGTATTGATGATTGCTCGATACCATTAGAATCGATGATACATAGTAGCAAGAATAGGAATCCTTTCATTCCTAAAATCAATACAACTAAAACGTCACTTTGAATGGATAGTCGAGTATTGGCAGCACTTTAATCAAGTATTGATGATTGCTCGATGCCATTAGAATCGATGATACATAGTAGCAAGAATAGGAATCCTTTCATTCCTAAAATCAATACAACTAAAACGTCACTTTGAATGGATAGTCGAGTATTGGCAGCACTTTAATCAAGTATTGATGATTGCTCGATACCATTAGAATCGATGATACATAGTAGCAAGAATAGGAATCCTTTCATTCCTAAAATCAATACAACTAAAGCGTCACTTTGAATGGATAGTCGAGTATTGGCAGCACTTTAATCAAGTATTGATGATTGCTCAATACCATTAGAATCGATGATACATAGTAGCAAGAATAGGAATCCTTTCATTCCTAAAATCAATACAACTAAAACGTCACTTTGAATGGATAATCGAGTATTGGCAGCACTTTAATCAAGTATTGATGATTGCTCAATACCATTAGAATCGATGATACATAGTAGCAAGAATAGGAATCCTTTCATTCCTAAAATCAATACAACTAAAACGTCACTTTGAATGGATAATCGAGTATTGGCAACACTTTAATCAAGTATTGATGATTGCTCAATACCATTAGAATCGATGATACATAGTAGCAAGAATAGGAATCCTTTCATTCCTAAAATCAATACAACTAAAACGTCACTTTGAATGGATAATCGAGTATTGGCAGCACTTTAATCAAGTATTGATGATTGCTCAATACCATTAGTAGAATCGATGATACATAGTAGCAAGAATAGGAATCCTTTCATTCCTAAAATCAATACAACTAAAACGTCACTTTGAATGGATAATCGAGTATTGGCAACACTTTAATCAAGTATTGATGATTGCTCAATACCATTAGAATCGATGATACATAGTAGCAAGAATAGGAATCCTTTCATTCCTAAAATCAATACAACTAAAACGTCACTTTGAATGGATAATCGAGTATTGGCAGCACTTTAATCAAGTATTGATGATTGCTCAATACCATTAGTAGAATCGATGATACATAGTAGCAAGAATAGGAATCCTTTCATTCCTAAAATCAATACAACTAAAACGTCACTTTGAATGGATAATCGAGTATTGGCAACACTTTAATCAAGTATTGATGATTGCTCAATACCATTAGAATCGATGATACATAGTAGCAAGAATAGGAATCCTTTCATTCCTAAAATCAATACAACTAAAACGTCACTTTGAATGGATAATCGAGTATTGGCAGCACTTTAATCAAGTATTGATGATTGCTCAATACCATTAGTAGAATCGATGATACATAGTAGCAAGAATAGGAATCCTTTCATTCCTAAAATCAATACAACTAAAACGTCACTTTGAATGGATAATCGAGTATTGGCAACACTTTAATCAAGTATTGATGATTGCTCAATACCATTAGAATCGATGATACATAGTAGCAAGAATAGGAATCCTTTCATTCCTAAAATCAATACAACTAAAACGTCACTTTGAATGGATAATCGAGTATTGGCAGCACTTTAATCAAGTATTGATGATTGCTCAATACCATTAGTAGAATCGATGATACATAGTAGCAAGAATAGGAATCCTTTCATTCCTAAAATCAATACAACTAAAACGTCACTTTGAATGGATAATCGAGTATTGGCAACACTTTAATCAAGTATTGATGATTGCTCAATACCATTAGTAGAATCGATGATACATAGTAGCAAGAATAGGAATCCTTTCATTCCTAAAATCAATACAACTAAAACGTCACTTTGAATGGATAATCGAGTATTGGCAACACTTTAATCAAGTATTGATGATTGCTCAATACCATTAGAATCGATGATACATAGTAGCAAGAATAGGAATCCTTTCATTCCTAAAATCAATACAACTAAAACGTCACTTTGAATGGATAATCGAGTATTGGCAGCACTTTAATCAAGTATTGATGATTGCTCAATACCATTAGTAGAATCGATGATACATAGTAGCAAGAATAGGAATCCTTTCATTCCTAAAATCAATACAACTAAAACGTCACTTTGAATGGATAATCGAGTATTGGCAACACTTTAATCAAGTATTGATGATTGCTCAATACCATTAGAATCGATGATACATAGTAGCAAGAATAGGAATCCTTTCATTCCTAAAATCAATACAACTAAAACGTCACTTTGAATGGATAATCGAGTATTGGCAACACTTTAATCAAGTATTGATGATTGCTCAATACCATTAGAATCGATGATACATAGTAGCAAGAATAGGAATCCTTTCATTCCTAAAATCAATACAACTAAAACGTCACTTTGAATGGATAATCGAGTATTGGCAACACTTTAATCAAGTATTGATGATTGCTCAATACCATTAGAATCGATGATACATAGTAGCAAGAATAGGAATCCTTTCATTCCTAAAATCAATACAACTAAAACGTCACTTTGAATGGATAATCGAGTATTGGCAACACTTTAATCAAGTATTGATGATTGCTCAATACCATTAGAATCGATGATACATAGTAGCAAGAATAGGAATCCTTTCATTCCTAAAATCAATACAACTAAAACGTCACTTTGAATGGATAATCGAGTATTGGCAGCACTTTAATCAAGTATTGATGATTGCTCAATACCATTAGTAGAATCGATGATACATAGTAGCAAGAATAGGAATCCTTTCATTCCTAAAATCAATACAACTAAAACGTCACTTTGAATGGATAATCGAGTATTGGCAACACTTTAATCAAGTATTGATGATTGCTCAATACCATTAGTAGAATCGATGATACATAGTAGCAAGAATAGGAATCCTTTCATTCCTAAAATCAATACAACTAAAACGTCACTTTGAATGGATAATCGAGTATTGGCAACACTTTAATCAAGTATTGATGATTGCTCAATACCATTAGAATCGATGATACATAGTAGCAAGAATAGGAATCCTTTCATTCCTAAAATCAATACAACTAAAACGTCACTTTGAATGGATAATCGAGTATTGGCAGCACTTTAATCAAGTATTGATGATTGCTCAATACCATTAGTAGAATCGATGATACATAGTAGCAAGAATAGGAATCCTTTCATTCCTAAAATCAATACAACTAAAACGTCACTTTGAATGGATAATCGAGTATTGGCAACACTTTAATCAAGTATTGATGATTGCTCAATACCATTAGAATCGATGATACATAGTAGCAAGAATAGGAATCCTTTCATTCCTAAAATCAATACAACTAAAACGTCACTTTGAATGGATAATCGAGTATTGGCAGCACTTTAATCAAGTATTGATGATTGCTCAATACCATTAGTAGAATCGATGATACATAGTAGCAAGAATAGGAATCCTTTCATTCCTAAAATCAATACAACTAAAACGTCACTTTGAATGGATAATCGAGTATTGGCAACACTTTAATCAAGTATTGATGATTGCTCAATACCATTAGAATCGATGATACATAGTAGCAAGAATAGGAATCCTTTCATTCCTAAAATCAATACAACTAAAACGTCACTTTGAATGGATAATCGAGTATTGGCAGCACTTTAATCAAGTATTGATGATTGCTCAATACCATTAGTAGAATCGATGATACATAGTAGCAAGAATAGGAATCCTTTCATTTCTAAAATCAATACAACTAAAACGTCACTTTGAAATATTTTCCCCAATATAAATAAATAGATTTTCATTAGAAATGCATAATTGAAATTTAATTCTTCATATAGGCTAATGACAGATCACAAACAATTACGCTTTTTTAAAAACACTCAATGTTTCAAATTTCTTTCAGAAAGAAATTCGAAACATTGAGTATTTTTAGAAAAGCAAAATTGTGATCTGTCGTTAGCCGACATACAAAATTAATAATGATTAACAGACATTAAATAAAAATATTAGTTTAATTTTTCTCTAACAAGTTTCCTTAACATAATTTTCATCTGATATCTCAGCAACGCTTAATGAGTAAGGTAGTTATAAATAAAACTCATTGTTTGATGTCTTGGTAAAAAGTACATATTAATGAAAATAAACTGATCTGGCCTTCAACTGAAACCATGAACATATTTAATGAAGTTTTTATAATTAAGAGTCGCATTCTATTTTCTTTTGTTTATATTTAATAACATTTTTTTCTGAAATAATATTTCTAAAAAAGTGTCTAAATTTCTTCTTCTTGTATATTAAAAAAAAATATATATACTTTTGTATAGTTAAATTAAACCAAGTTGTCTTTTAAACACTGAAATGTGTATAGTTTTTTTTGTTTTAATTGACTTTTTTATATTTAGTGAATATTTAAGTAGCTGCTGAATGTATGTTTCAAGATGGATATCTACTTTCTTATATTAAATGTCAGTTAAGAAAAATGTATGTGCTTTATATATAAACAAAACCAATGGTTAAAAGGTTAGGAATTAACTTTTGGTTACTGTAGCTAATTCATTACGGTATAATACATTAACAGCCAATAAATTCTTGGTGGTCCTTCAACCTCTTGCTTCACTATGGTGTGACAAATTGTTATGGTCTGACCTATTAACCCAGTGGCAAACAATGTGTCTGCAGCATTGCCTCCTTCGTGAAGATCTTGCATGTCATCTTTCCATATTTAGTCCTTATTTACACCAGAGCGTGGTGTAATGATACCTGCCCTTTGTATCTTCAATCTTACAGGAATTATGCTGATAGATCTTGCAAAAGACTCATAAAAGTCCTATGTTTTTGCTAATATCATTAAAATTATAAACTGTGGTTAATGAAAGGATTTTTCTAAATATATTAAGTTTGTATTGAAAATAGTGTGCCTAAAATTTAGATTACTTTACTAATCTTCTGGTTTTATAATTTATTTCACTTCTAATCTAAATTGTTTATATAAGAATAATATAAGAGTTATTTAATTCCTTCCTACCTTTTTTTCACAGCTCTACGGATATAAAAAGTAAAGACCAGATTAACGATTAATTATGTTCTATCAAAGTCTGTTACAGATAGAAACATCAAATTATAAAACGATGTTACTTTTTTATTGTGGAGAAGCATTACAATAATTTGAAACCATTTTTTTGGAATTTCAATTTTAAATGAGATATATTTTTTTATATTTTTTTAAAATATATTGCTAATTTATATATATCTTTTGGTTATTGGTTGTAATTATTGCAATACAAATATCTAAAAAAAAATTGTGTTTGGATTTTTAATGAGAACAGGTAAAAATATTTTTACCTCATATAGTAACATTTCCATTGTGTATCTCAATTTCTGATGTACGAGGTAATACAAATTAATAGACGTGAAGAGAACTAGCCCTTTATGTTTTATGTTGTACCTCATCAATACACAGGAGTAGAAAAACATTCACTTTCAATTTTCATAATTCAGTGGGTTTTGTTATACATGATATTGGCCAATTTTGTATTTTAAAATTTAGTAGTTTCATGATTTGCACAATCTTTTTTTAAACTAAATTTT
Organism: Prosapia bicincta; assembly: GCA_036971475.1. Classification (NCBI taxonomy): domain Eukaryota; kingdom Metazoa; phylum Arthropoda; class Insecta; order Hemiptera; family Cercopidae; genus Prosapia; species Prosapia bicincta. The sequence goes on from JBAIZL010000004.1 coordinate 70,909,482, forward strand.
TAAAAAAACCACTGAACTATATGTTTTTGATTGTACTATGCAATTGTCATCAGTGTCTTGAGCCAGTTGAAAATGTTTTCTTTCAGTAAGTTTTTAAAAACGTTGCTATAATAATAAATTCTTGCAAATCCTGATGTTTAATAACTTTCAACATAATACAAATTTTATTCATTCAGTATTGTTTTCTTATATTCTCAATTTATAAATTGCACAAATACAGTAGATCCTTTATAATTTGTCACGCTTGGGACCGAGGGAGTGGCGAATTTGAGAAAAGACAAATTATTGGAAGTCATGCAATTTACATGTAAATGTTTGTAAACATAGCACATATGTAATATGTAAATAGGAATGAATTGTAATGAATGTAGTACTTGCAAGATTAATGCCAGCCGAAACACTCAACAACACTATAAAGATACTAGTAACCTGCAGTATAGTTTGTAATTACAAAGACAGTAAGTTTTCTATTTTCAGAAAAGACATAATGAATTATATACCAACTCTTCACTGTCCGCATTTAATTCCCTCAATTTCAAGCTGCCAAATTCCGTGTCTTGCTTTGAATTAGTCTTGCCACCATTGACTAGCCTTAAAATTGTCATACCAAATTCCAAGTTCATTTGAGCTTTCTGAACCGCCAAATTCATTTAGTTCAATACCTTGACTTAGTTGTGATAACCAGATAAATATCGCTTCATCAAGTTGAACGTCAATGGGTGTTGTCATTCTTTTTCGTTTGTTAACATCTCTATCGGAAACATCCATGTTTGCCATGAACTCTTCATTTTGCCATTTACGGTTATTCTTGGAATCCAAAATTCTAATGATAGCCTAAACCTACTTTCAATTTTTCATAACCATTGTAGAATGTTATACCTATCAATTTACGTTAAAGTTTATAATTACTGAGTTTAGACATTTTCCCTTTATATAAACTCTGTTGGAAAGTTATAAAATAAAGAAATGAAAACTGAACTGTAGAATACAATTTGTATAAACTATAAGCGTGACCCTTAATGACACACAACACTGTCTACTACTGAAGACTTGTACTACATTTAATGATGCATAATGAGATGTGTGAGAATAATGAAATGCTGAGAGATTTTCTCAGTAATCAAAAGACTCATGTCTTGTATCGACCTTATCTGATGGCGCCTATACTACGTGACAGTGCAGACAATGTTTGTTATTATTGTGACGAATATATTGATAAATTACAGAAGGTAACAAATCAAAGAGAGATGAATTAAAGAAGTTCTCCTGTAGAACTGCAGTGGTGTCAAGTTAGATAATAAGTGCTAAAGATTGACAAAATACATTGGATTAACACTTACTAGCCAATGCTCATCTTCGGCAGTTGACCCATTTGGAGACGTGTTGACCAGTAGAGATAGGCTTCCTCAAAGGTGGGGCTGTCGTAATCTTGGGCCTGGTAAAGGTCTGTGCGATCCTGAAGGTATTCGGCATCCACAATTTCATTACCACACAGGGGTTTGTAGCACATGAATACGGTAGAGATGAGCAGCTAGGTAATCATGACCTATCTACATCCCAATGCTCGGGGCAGGTTATGGTCAATTGGACTCTCCAAGACAAGACTGTACCACCATTTCCTATCGAGAGTTACTTTAATAAATTTTAGTTCCATTTTTTGATGGTCATCTATATTAGGGACTTGGATTAATGGAGTATACGTGGATGACCAGGCTGGGGGAGGCTTGTTCTCTGCTTGGCTAGTTAATTGGCTTTTTCATTGCCAGTGATATTTACGTGGCTCAGCATCCACTGAAAGTTAAGTACCCACTTGGCATTTATATGAGCGTTTAGCCACATATTGTCCAATAAGCTTCAGTGCTGCTATATATAAAAAATTAGAATAACTGCATTTAGGCTACTCAGGTAGTAGTAAAAAGTACATGTTGCCACACTTGTTTATGCTCATAGCTCGATTTCTTAAAAAATTAGGGTTGACCCACTCTGATTATAACCACCTCAATTTGTAAATGATTAGACTATTAAATATCCATCTAATAAACTATTATAAGGAAGTTTTGTGGGAAAGGTAATTCTACATTTTTGAAAATTGATTACATTTAAAAAAGTAGATCTGATAAAATTCATTTAAATTCATTGTAATTCTCTACAATTCAAAAGAAAAAATATAATTTTAAGAACTGACAGCAATTATTTGAAATTTGTATTCCAAACTATTTATTTTAAAAAGTAAACATATAGAATGGCATCATAAAGATAATGCCTATTGGTTTTGTTTTAAAAGTTTGAACAAAACATTGTTCTTTGCAATATGAAGAAAATCTATTTCTAAAATGCAACAGAAAACAATGATCATTACGGATTGTCTTAACATTCTGTAAGAAGTGTTTTGTTAATGTATGCAATTATATTTTGCTTGGTTTTCAGGTGACAGTAAAATTTTAAACATCTGACCTCTCAGGTCCGGTACCTTCTGGACATAATATGAAAATAAAGTAAGCATCTTTATTCCGCAAGGCTCCTTGCTGTCAGGCCTTTCACAATAGTAGTCGGCTCTTTGTTCTATCCCCACTCAGATAGTGGTTTTTGAGTTTCCATTTCATTCATCTTATATATAGTCTACTGGATTTTGTATAATTAGGGAATTAAATAAATAATTTTATCTAGAATTTGTAATCTACAATATACAGTATGATCTGAAAGGGGAAAACTGTGTTTTCTTAATCCCTATAAGTTACTAACAGTTATAAGAAGATTTTTTTCCGAGTATATACAAAATGCAGACTTGCTAGATGTCGCTTTATGGATTGCTATAGAATAGGATTCAATCAGGTCGATAACACTAGTTAAATCATTGCAAAACTATTGGATCATATAACAATAAGGGAATTGCAAACATATTACAAACAGGAAACTTTGTTAATGAAACAAATGAAGAAATCATTGAGCTTCTCCCGAAACATTTCTGGTTGTAAGGATGAACAGTGTTGGCATCAATGAATGGATGAAAGAGGATGAACCGGTGAAAAAATTTATTATCAGTGATATAATAGACTTAGTGAGCCCACAGCCAGGACCTGCCAAAGATAATGAAAGAAAACAAATCATGACTCATAGCAAAACTTTCCAGGCATATTCGACCACCTTATTGAGTACGCCGAAGAACAAGACGAAGCATCACCAGCCAATCGTCTAGCCTTTCGAAAAAGAAGCCATATTTAATCAAAGAGACGCTTTCAACAAAGAAGGAAACTGCCATAACATCTTTTTTCTCCAAAACTGTGAATTAATGCATATAACTAAATTGTACAATCAGTTATATGTTGAATATTACAATGTTCAATAAGTGTAACTTATTTACTTAAAACAATTATACATCTACTTCCAATTGGAATGGTTGTGATTATGTAGTACAAACGTACATCATTACATAAACCCTCCCATATCCAAATGTTTTGTTATCTGGATCGGGCTGTCGCCAAATTAATCCGGATATGAGAGGTTTTATTGTATATTCACATACTTAAGCCAGAATTATGCCACAGTTTTTAAAAACTTTCTACAACTACAGAATTAAATTGCGATAAAATTTAACTTTTGCTAAATCATATTCATTAGGTTTTGCTTGCAAATCCAGTTACATTTAATACATTGATTTCAGTATCCTCTAAAACTTCACAAATTTTTATAATTAATAAAATGAACTGCATAATTGTCAAAAGCATTAGTTTTGTATATTCTACACAATTGTCTAAGTTTTTGCAATAACCTAAACAGTGAACATAGATATTGTTTAAATATATTGAAAGTAAATATATAATAATCTATAATTTTGCTGTAGGAATAGACTGTGATGACGCTAGAAATAAAGAAGAAAGGATGATGTTGGAGGACGCTAAGGACTGGCTCATGAATGGGGAAATTAGAGATATACCACATCCTAAAACAGGAGCATCATCGTTATTTGTAGCAGCTGCCAAAGGATATATTAAAGTTATGGAGTGAGTTTTTTTTAAGCTTTTATTATATGTTAGATCTTATATAAATTTTGTAAAATTTTTAATTGGGTTATCCTATTTGTAAATTTTTAAAAGGGGTAATTCTTTTGTTTTATAAATAATGATTGGTCCAATCACTATATAATTCAAACAGATAATTTTAGGTGATAGTATGTAACTTTAAAAAAATAACAATAAAAAAAAGTCATAAATGCATGGAAGTTAACATTTAGCTAAAGTTTTTAATATATGCTTATATTAGTCAAATGTTATTCACATGAAATTATATCTGATTCCCTCAGAAATAGATTCTAGGAACAGTTACCTTCATATGTAAAAAATAACCATTTTAAATATTCAATAAAAATCTAAAATCATCAACAGAAATGCTTGGTATATTAAACATAAAATACAGTGAATCTTCATTAATTAAAAACTTATACTTGGTGTGAGTTGAATAAAACTGTATTTTTATACACTCTATGTACTAGCCTCCTTGAAAAAAAAGTTAAATGTATATATGAGAGGTGCGAGAGATGAAACTCTCTCTCCGCTTAGAAGGGTAGGTAGCAGTTTGGAAGAAAGCTTACTCAGCCAGAGTGGGTTATCTAAAACAGTACTACCCACCTACCGAACATGAATATTTTGCTTAGAGTCGTTTGACATTGAACAGTATTGCAGGTGATCTGTTGGTGATAAAACCTATTTAGAAATAAAAACAAATAAAAACATACACAAAACTCTCAAATTATTCATTTATTTACTCATATGCGTTTCAATGGCCAGGTCATCATCATCAGTGAGTGTTACTATTACAAACTCTAACTTACAACTATGGTGAAAGTAAGGTTACACTTCCGTATTTATACAGTTGGCGTTGCCACGCCCACTTGTCAAAACAACAGTTACTAACCCTACTTTAAACATGATACAACAAATAGAAATTTTGTACCTAACTTAATAATTACAATAAAATTTGTAACATACAACATAATTACATATAAACAAAATAGATAATTAATATTACACATTATTATTATGTCAAAATATTTAACCTAAAAGTTACAAAAATTTTATTATTTTTTCCCTTTTGTTACGTTAATTACAATAATATAGAATTTGGAATAGGGCCTGACTCGTTGTTTACAATATTATTTTTATTCCTATTAATATACAAAGTTTCCCATGCATCCAATTCACTACATTTAACAACGTTTTTTAACAGGGTTACATCGTCTACTTTAAATTTGTGCTCTTCCTCTAAACAATGCTTCGCCATCGCAGATTTTTCTGGTCTATTATATTTAATGTGGGAAAAATGTTCTTTAGCCTTAGTTTTAATATTTCTTTTTGTTGTTGTCAAATTACTATATTTTCTTAGAGATTTTCTAATTTTATTAGACAGCGGTGGATGGTGTGTTATTTTTACCCATTTTTTCCCTTTTAAATCCCTTATTAACGTGCTTCTCTGATTTTTTATTGTCTTATTTTTCATGTTTTTGTGAATTTCATCTATAAACACATTACTATATCCATTGAACCTTGCTACGCTATAAATGTAATTCAGCTCATTTTTATAATTTTCCTCTGATGAAGGCAAATTAATTAAACGATGCACCATAGAATTTGAATGTTACAATTGCCACTGCAAATAACCTAAAGAAGTTGTTAGGGAACCATAAAGATGCTATACCTAATGAAGAAAAGTCAGGAATCTACTGCCTGAAATGTAGCGAGTGTCCTCTGAAATATATAGGCTCAACAAAAAGAAATATTAAAACTAGGGCTAAAGAACATTTTTCCCACATTAAATATAATAGACCAGAAAAATCTGCGATGGCGAAGCATTGTTTAGAAGAAGAGCACGAATTTAAAGTAGACGATGTAACCCTGTTAAAAAACGTTGTTAATTAAGTGTAGTGAATTGGATACATAGGAAGCTTTGTATATTATTAGGAATAAAAATAATGTTGTAAACAACGAGTCAGGCCCTATTCCAAATTCTATATTATTGTAATTAGCGTAACAAAAGGGGGAAAAATAATGATAAAATTTATTGTAACTTTTAGGTTGAATATTTTGACATTATAATAATGTGTAATATTAATTATCTATTTTGTTTATATGTAATTATATTGTATGTTACAAATTTTATTGTAATTATTGAGTTAGGTACAAAATTTCTATTTGTTGTATCATGTTTAAAGAAGGGTTAGTAACTGTTGTTTTGACAAGTGGGCGTGGCAACGCCTACTGTATAAATACGGAAGTGTAACCTTACTTTCACCCTAGTTGTAAGTTAAGAGTTTGTAATAGTAACACTCACTGATGATGATGACTTGATCATTGAAACGCGTATGAGTAAATAAATGAATAATTTGTGAGTTTGTGTATGTTTTTATTTGTTTTTAACATAACTTTACAAGCTAAACTCAAAGAATATTTGTCTATTTAGAAATATCTAAACTGCTTGGAGTTTTTTTGTAAAGAATAAGTTTTGGAAACAACCGCGTATTCTCTCAGATTATTTTTTATAAAACTAAATCATTTTTTATTTCCATTTTCTGATCTTTATTTTTAATACCAATTTGGTTATTAATATTATGTTACAATGATGGTTCAGATATTTTGAAGACCTTACAGTATTGAAATGTTTTTGGAAAGTCCCCAATACAAACACACAGTGAGATATAAAATTAACTGAGAGTTTAGTTGTTCTGCTTATATGGTAACTTTTTTTGCTAGTGTCGTTCCCAAGAGAGTTTCCTCACTCGGCTCACAAGGTAAACATATTATATTTACACAAACACAGTTTGTTAATTCGGCAGCAATAAAAAGCAGTATTGATGCTGGTGAATACATTTCCTACACCAGCATTTTACATTTCAAAATAACAGGTATAAGTCAGATATTTCATATACAATTTTATTAAATAGACTGCAGGGCTTTATGCAAGCATCACTATAGTATAGTACCTTTACATTTATCATCAAAGTAAAAGTTCTTCTCTTAGCCATTCCCTTAATTCTATATTGTTATTTAATCTGTATTGTTCATGCCGTATTTCATGGTCATTTAAGTGTTCAGAATGATTAAAGGTGTTTTATATAAGTTACTCACAATATAATAATGGATAAAAGTTATAAATTTATGAACAAAAATTGTTTGGCTACAGTGTTTGAGAAAATTTATTATCAGTAAATTAATATTTTATAATATTAAGAAAGGTAGATTCACAATTACAATTTTTTCATTGTATGTGGACTTCCATAGTGCCAGTAAAATTAAGCAAAAAGCAACGAATCTTACCAAAACAATTAACAGTAACAAATTTGTTTGGATAATGTAAACAATGAGGTTTTTATCCACCGACCAATAAGAAAGACTGGTGCACAATTTTTGTTATCCCGTCATCTGTTTGCTACTATATCTCAAAAACAAGATTTGAAGACAAGTACTTTTAAAGGAGAGAATCTTCATCAATTGGGTTTTTTTTAGCTAACTTGTTTTAGGATTGTTGTTTTGATTTAGTAATCAATATAGCATAGCAAATAATAAACTAGAAACAATAAACTCAGTTTATAAAGTTAGTTAACAATATAAAGAATAATAACAGAAGACGTTTATAAAAATGAACTTAAACTGTGTCATATATGCAGTATAGATTGAACAGAATTTTTTGGAAATAAATGCCAACAAATTTAAATTAAAAGAGGAATTAATACATTTAGATTTAAGAAAGAGTCTGCTTTAAAAAAGCTTGTGTAAATGGAAGACTAAATAAGTTGAGAAAGTTCTTTATTTGTTAAATTAAAATATAAAAGTTTATTGTCATGGACAATAAAATCCATGTGTGAAATTTCAGTTCTTTGTTGTTACAATATAACTTCTTCACTTTCATTATTTCAAATGGAAGAAAAATATTTGCCAAAGAAAAGGTTAAAAGTAACGTTTTTTTACTATGTTCTGTTTCATACTGCAAAGGACATTACCAAGTGATAATGGAAAACAATTTCTCATGGTACATTAGCACCAAAACTACCAAAGGATCAAAGAGTACTGTGCCATTTGGTCAGTATTTGAAATGGCTGTAAAAAAAGAAACATCTATAACACATCGTATTTTTTTAAAGTAAAAAAGGTTTGGCCTTTTGAGAAAGAGAAAAACAATCTTAAAGAAAAATGAAAAATTACAACAATGAAATCCATTTTATTAGCCTTTGAAGAAAGAGAAAGAAATGCTATCTTTCTTAAAAAAACTCCGCAAACCTGATGATAGTGAACACTATTTTAATAGAAACAAAGAAGATGATTTGTGAAAATTTACAAAAAATGCAAGATAAATAATATTTTATAGCTACTGGATAAAGATGTTAATGAAGTAGTGTATTTTGTGCAGTTAATAGAAAAAATAGCTGCAATAGAACTCCCAATTATTTGAACTCCAACTATCTAAATCGCTTTCAGATTTGTAGGAAAAAACTTAAGACGGAAATATACATGTTTTTCCTAAATAATGATTCTGTTTGAGTTTGTTATTGGCCTTTTCTCCTTTAAGCTAATAATGTTGCGTGTAACGCAAACATTATTTGGATTCTAAGTCACTGCCTCAGTGCAGTTCTGAATGGTCAGTTGGTGTCCGTCGTTAGGAACCCGGCCTGGCACTATTTATTTTGATTACTTAGTCAGTGTGTCTTTGATTCTTTTATGTCCATTGTTTTGTTTGTAAGTGAGTTTTACCGTTCACAATGGCTTATAAAAAAAAAACAAGTTGGCTTATTGGATAATTATAGATCAATCAGATAAAGGAGTTGTGAATAATTATAGTCACACAGATTACAGTTGACTGAGATGTAGAGTGTTGAACAATAAATGATTCCAGACATTGAAAGGAGCAAACCTACAATTTTAAAGATCATGCGAGTTCTTGAAAATGAACAAGAAAGTTCTCAACAAAATCAATGAATGCAGCAAAAAACAAAGAATTAGAATATACCGTTTTCAATTGGTTTTTGTAATAACTGCCATGGTCCACCGATTTTCCCACCCATTTCACTTCTTAAACCCCTCCCTAACTGATGTTAATTCGTAGGTCTGTGAGCTGTTAAGATTTAGTAGTTTCTATATATATATATATATATATATATATATATATATATATATATATATATATATATATATATATATATATATATATATATATATAGTTTTGGTTGGTAAAGATTATTTAGATTTTTTGGACTAGGAGACTGACAGACTTACCTTGGTAAGAGTCCACACTGTAGTCTTGAAATAGAAACACATAAAAGCACTTGAACAATGATATATTTCAACCACACAGTGGTCTTTCCAAGGTAAGTCTGTCAGTCTCCTAGTCCAAAAAATCTATATATATATATATATATATATATATATATAGATTTTTTGGACTAGGAGACTGACAGACTTACCTTGGTAAGAGTCCACTCTGTAGTCTTGAAATAGAAACACATAAAAGCACTTAAACAATGATATATTTCAACCACACAGTGGTCTTTGTCAATCTAAGAGAAAACACAAAAAGAAATATAAGAGAATGAAATAAAAAAAAAGGTTTTTTTTTTTTATTTCATTCTCATATTTCTTTCCTATTTTCATATTTCATATTTTTTTCCTTTCAGTATACTGATGCAAGCAGGAGTAGATGTAAATGCACAAGATTTTGATGGTTGGACGCCTCTTCATGCAGCAGCTCACTGGGGCCAACGCGAAGCTTGTGAAATATTAGTTGAAAATTTCTGTGATATGGATAGGAAAAATTTAGTTGTAAGTACTTTTTCAATGTTTTCTGAATTTATTATTATGTTATTTGCCTATTTCTTGTTTGTTTAGGATTATGTATACAAGAAGTTTTTGTAGGTATATAATATAGTGTTTTCCAGTTAAAAATTGTTCTGGATATTTGTAAATACAGTAAACTACAGCTAACTGCAGCCTCACTATCTGAAACTCTGAAGTGAGTCAACACTTAGATAATAGTCAACTTCAATATGCTGTTATAAACTATCCATTAAGTAGAACTAAGTCGAACTAATAGCGGCTGGCTGCTTCTTTGTAATTTGGGCAATCAGTTGTTAGCCAGGTTAAAAATGTTCAAATGTGTCAACGTTAACACAGTGTTTCGTCACACATATATTGCTATCAGTTTTTATCATCACTTTTAGATTCATGTTTGTTACTAGATTGCTCTTTTCTTTTAAAGTTTTAACGATCCAAAGTAGTTATATATTGAGTATGAGTGCTACTCATTTATGTTCTTGGGAGTACAGCCAAGAACAGTTAATTAATGTGTTTTAAATAGGATAAACTAACTTTAAACCATAGGGTGTAACTGAATATAATACAAATAACTCTTTTGAAAGATGAAAGTACGACAACAGTAAAATTTAATCTCACCTATCAAAAGTGTGATGTCAAGTTAAACACATAAAACTGTCAGAATTGGAATAGTAATAATTAATGAAGGAAAACACATTTTAATGCTGATGGCCACCTTTAAGTCTTCCAGGCATATAGTCAATCCTTTTGGTCTCTTCCTACTTCCCTATACAATTTAGACTCCCCAGATTTTTGGTATTCTTTTAATGGCTAGTTCATTGTCTGATCAGTTTGCAGTTGGATGTTCCACGTATTTTATTTTTTTAAATTACAAACGTTTTTATAACAGTGACTACATCTGTGGAACGTATAGGCGTGTTATCAAGTTAATTTTATGTATGTCTCCGGGACATAGAGATGAGAGACTAAGCAGTATATTTTAGGATTCCTCAAGTAAAACAGGCAAGTATAATCTCTTGTAAATGCAAATTAATCTGTATATTATAATTATCACTTGTATATAAATTATTTTTCTATTTTTAGATTAAAAAAATTAAAATGATATAACGATGAACAAGTATTAGAAAAGTATGGGTTAGACCGATATAGACGTATGGGATGGATTGGAATCAGATTATGGAGAGGGTGGCCCAAATAATGAGAATGACTTGTATGAAGATCTAGATTATGAGTTATGTGATGATACTGTGATTGAGAATGATCTAACCCTGGATGAGATTATTCAAGAAGTTTAGACCAAGAATGAAGAGATTTTTATAACAAGCTGTTTTATAATATGCTAAATATTGCTTGTATCAATTCATTTTTTTAACAGTAGAATCTCGATAATTCGAGGTAGAGGGGAGCGAGACCTCCCTTGAATTACCAAAAACTTGGATTACACGGAAATACATTGCTGTGCATTAGAAAAAAACAGGAGTTGTAATAAACCCTAATACTATAATTAAGAATGCACAAAATACCATTATAGAACTTATTTGACTACATCACTTACATAAATTAATGTTGCTTTGAAATACATTATTCCTCACGATTGCTACATTTTTTTGGAAAAAGTTGTTATGTGCCTTCTGCATTTGCCTATCAGATAGTTTTCGAGCTACGGTATTGCGTAGATATCCTAGCAGAAGTATTTCAGTAGTTTTTGTACCACATTTTTTAAAACCTGGAAGTTTCTTGATGAGAATTGTCAAATCTGTTTCTTTTTGGGGATCAATAACACAGTCAACAGTTTCATTCTGACTCAGGATTTTATTCTATGGCTTACTTAAGGTGCCTTCTTTTATTTAGTTCCATGATTTAGCTATCCAGTGCACAACTTCACAAACTTCAATTTTATTTAGAAATCCTACAATGCTTTCTTCCTTTAAGTTGCTTCCAAGAGAGATTTTGAGAAGTAACATGTATTTTTTTCCATACGTTCCAGAATTCCTTGATCCATCGGCTGAATGAGGCTCATAACATTTGCGTGAAGATATAAAGCATGGATATCATCAGAGCATAGTTGACCTTCTTTGGAATAGGACGGTGCTTTGTCTAACAATAAAATAGCTTTCGGTAAAATAGATTCTTTGCTTTGAAAAACTTGTCAGTTTCAGACACAAACTCATCAAAAAACCACTCTTTGAATAGCTCTCTATCCATCCAATCAGCACTTTATATCTTATCAGAATTAGTTCTTATATCAAACCGGCAATGCTAATGTGGAAATGTTTTTAAATGACTAATTTTAAACTACTTAACTAAGTGAATACGTAATTGCCATCTTTGAAGAGTAGAGGGTTAGCTTCGTAAAAGGAACGATCGTTTTGAAACGCGTCAGCAAGTAAGCAATTACGTATTCACTTAGTTAAGTAGTTTAAAATTAGTTTAATCAGTGAATTCAAGATGATTACATCAAGAAATGTTTTTAAATGTTTAATCTCGCTTCTTATCTGACTCGAGCTTAATGGAAGCTCAAAAATTCGGGACTCATACTGTATATCTAAACAACAATTACAAAAAAAACCAATACAAGGTCAAGACAGGGAGAAAACCAATATCTTTCATGCAGGCCATCAGGGTTAAATGAAGGGGGTTATGTTGTGGAAGTAAAATAAAATTACATTAAAAAATTTAAATACTTCATATTTACAAAATTGTTAAAATATACAAAACAATTTCTAGATGTTAACAATTGTATTATTGAATTAAAATTATCTGAAACAAAAAGAAAACTTACATGTTTATTAAAATATGAAAATTTAGATTTCAAAATTTATCATAAGAAAGCAACCCAAGATACTCTGATTATTAAAACTTATGTCTTGTAAAGGCTACATAGCCTGAGGAAGAGCTCTACTCTTGCTTTTTGTAAAGGCTACATAGCCTGAGGAAGAGCTCTACTCTTGCTTCTTGTAAAGGCTACATAGCCTGAGGAAGAGCTCTACTCTTGCTTCTTGTAAAGGCTACATAGCCTGAGGAAGAGCTCTACTCTTGCTTCTTGTAAAGGCTACATAGCCTGAGGAAGAGCTCTACTCTTGCTTCTTGTAAAGGCTACATAGCCTGAGGAAGAGCTCTACTCTTGCTTCTTGTAAAGGCTACATAGCTTGAGGAAGAGCTCTACTCTTGCTCTAGATTTAAGTAATTATTTTATAAAATTAAACTCATTTATCTTAGAGACAATTAATATTGCAATTAAGTTATAAAATGTATTCTAATACTTCAACTATTTCAACCCAATGTGGATTATATGATTTTATAGCAACCCAGAAGTACAGAATAATTCAGAGAGTGGCAACTGAATTGTGTTGCCCTAGTTTATTATTTTTTTTAATTGATTATTTGCAATTTATTATTACAAAAAAAAAATAATCATGAATTGAAGTATGTAAAATATTAAATAATAATAAATATGAGTATGTTTGTAACTTTCTGATGATGCTAACTGTGTTGGCAAAATGTACATCAAGGGTGTTTAAATATTTGTAGCAAGGGTTATTGTTATTTATTTATTATAATAATAAATATGTTAAAAAATAAATAAAATGGTATATATGGTTTGAAGCTTAGCAGTTGGTTGTAGGCTTCCTCTAACATTCATACAACTAATTGCTAACTTTATAATTTTTTAAAATGTTATAACTAAAAACATTTCAAATAATATTTGTACATAATTTTTAATTAACAACTTGTAAATGAAACGGTACAGATGTACTAGGGTCTGGCAGTGGATCTGTAATAGGAGAGACACTCTGTTGTCTGAATCATTGTCTGTATTTAGACTATAATCACTAATATTATTAGCTAATCTACATATAACCATCATTGTCGCTGTCACTGCCACTGAACTCTCCCATCCATTAGCATCAGCTCCAAATCAGACGATCTCAAGTTTTCCATTGTGGCCAACTGAAGGATAAAACAGTAAAGACTAGACTAAAAGATTGACCTAAATTGCCTAATGATAAGTCGGTCACAGAGGCATTAGAATGACAGTAAAATCTTACTTTATTTGGTCTGTCATGAAAACATTTCCTTAGTAAGAAACGTGGGTCAAACATTACTGAGAAACATCAAATGCGGTTATCGGAAGCATAATGACGACAACATATTTAAAAGGGTCAAGCAGACTAACATTCAAAAAAAAGGGCACATTTCATCAACTTATCAACTTACTATGAGCATTAATATACACTTTGGCCAAATGATTGATGTGGCCCCTCGATTGGTACTAATCATCATTGGGTTGAAACTATTCAGATTTTAAAGCCTTAAAACCATTAAAATTGAGTTTCAATAAATTTTTTTATTTTTGAAAATTCATTCTAATTATCATTGGTTTTATTTTTAAAAACATAATTGTTTCTATCAAATAAATACATGTCTTTGTGTACGTGTGTTTTTACTTTCATGTTCATTGTTTAGCATTAGTTGTTTTTTAATTTTTAATTTTTCAGTGGTGTATTTGTAGGGTCAAACTGCATTTGATGTAGCTGATACAGATATGGTGAGGACATTAGAAGAACTAAGGAAAAAGCAAACTGCACTTCATAGAGATAAAGGCAACATCAACTCTTTCATCAATAAGAAGGCTCAACCTAAGAGACGGTCATTACACTCAGTTTGTTGTATAAAACTTTTGGTCAAGGTGCTTTGTGTATCTAAGTTCAGCTTCTCTTTCCTAACATTGTGTTTACTTACTCTTTCAATATAAAAAAAACCAGCTCTTATTTTGGGAAGATGAAATTTCTTGTTTTTGCTTTTAGTTTTAATTCTATTGTTGAGTTTTCCTATTTCTTGTATTAATTCATCTTACCATAAAATACCCTGCAAGTTTTATAGTTCTGTAGTTTTATAACTAGATGAATGTTTTATAAAATTAAGATTTTCCTTAACATTTTTGATTGAATACATTTGTTGAACCTTCTAAATTACCCATTACCTTAAAACCAATGTAATATAGTTAATTTAACATAATTGTAATGTTTTACTAATGGTTGTAGTTGATAAAGTATTATAATCTTTCGTTATACTCTACCTTAAAAAAAGTATAAGTGCATACCTCGAATAAAACGATAAATATACATTAAACAATAGGTAATTAAAATACAAAAAATTACACATGAGATTTTGAAATAGTTGTAACAGGATTTTAAATCGTACTTTTAATCTAAAGTACATTTAAATATCATTTTTCTGTAATTTCAACAAATAGGAACTGCATCATTATCGTATCTTGTTACTTTCTATAAAAGCTTTTGTTACTAATTTCTTATACACTTGTGACTTTCCATATATTTCTATGTTTATTTGATAATTAGTTATCTAAAAGGCAATTCAGAGTTTAAACTATAGTCCAGTTTTCAAAAGTTTAAAATTTTAATTCTGTGTTTATTATATAAATCATAAAGATGATTTGTCTTCTTTCAATTTGACTTATCATAACTGAGAAGTTAGTCTTGCAGGAATTGTTATATTTCTTACATGAAAAGAAACTGAGAAATCTGAAGGATTTTAGTTTTAAAATTACAAGAAAATAAATTAAGAAAATTGATTTGAAGTTGTAATAATAGAAACATGAGCATTTCTTAAGCAATATTACAAATAAATGTATAAATTTTTAATTTTATAAAAATAATAGGTTCTGTACAGTCCTCTTATTATTAAATTTTTTGTTTAGTTCTTTATTCAAAACTAATAACTTTTAATTTAAAGTGGATGTATAAATATTGTAGTGCTTTAATTATTGTGGATTACAACTAGGGATGGGGTGATTCCTAACATTTTCTATTCCCATTCTAAAATTTTCTGTTCGATTCTCGATTCTTTAGTCGATTCTCAATTCTTTCAAGTTATATTAGCTTACATGCTAGTTCTTTAATAATTAATTTAGTTATCATCTTTGTCATATGGCAAAACCTTTTAAAAGTTCTGTTTTAATGTAATAGGCTACACAAAACCTTCAACCTTGATTTATCAATAGGAATTTTTAAAGGCATAAAAACATATCAGATAAAAGTGATGACTTATTTTAAAGTTAAAAATGTGAACTTTACACTATTTTATGATGTTTGAAAAAGTACCTAAGCCTATTTACATTGTCTCTCAAAACAAAACAAAAATTAAAAACAAACAAACAACATAAAAAGTAAAAAATTAATACAAATAGGATAGTTTTTAATATTTAAAAGTCTGGCACGTAATGTACAGTACATTTCTGTTCAAAAACACAAGCATTTAAACACGTTGTGGGTCAAGCAAGTTTCATCGCTAGTCACATATAGCTCCTGAAGTTGAGAAAGGTTTTTCAGAAAACACTGTCGCGAGTGGGCAGACAGGTATTTTATTGCCATTGCATTTAAATGAGGGTATTTGGCACTTTGTCCTGCCCAATACTTCCAAACATCACAATCTGGACTGGCTAATGGTTCCCCCAGATAATTGTTTACTTCTTCTTCTACTGTCAATTCCCCTGGGGTTCCTTCTTCCTCAAAACTCTGGATTAGTGGGGCACACCATCTCTACATCTGGTGGGACCTTTTTTCTGCAGGTGTCTGGAACAAGTGCAACTGATTCAGACCTATTTTGTATTTATTACTCAATCCCAGTTGATTTTTAACGAACTATCACTTGTAGGTCCTGTGTCTGAGGATAAAGTTTCTTCAAGTATAGATCTTTTTTGTTGATAAATTTGGGCAAAATGAATGTTGTTAAGTGCTTTTTCATATTTGATATATTATGCGGTTTTCCACCGTCAGTTTCTGTTAACCGTCATCGAATTGACGAGACGATCAGTACCCTGAACTAAATACCGTCGGGCCTCTTAACGCTTTATGTTTATTAGTACTACTCAGCTGGTGTTGCTACTTTTGGAAAAATTAAGGCACAGTATTTAACAACAAGCTTCACACTACTTACAGATGTAATTACGATGGTTTTTGTCTGATAGATAAACGCCGACGGGATTAAAAACATGATGTTATTCTAAGAGCTTTTTGTCCGTAGTTACGGGCCGACACACATATTTGTTATAACGTATTGTAATGATTTTCACTACTGTTTTCAAAATTTCACAAAACCTTAAAAGTAAGTCGGAAATATTGACTAAATATTTAGTTGTAAAATAATCCTTAAAAACGGACTTTGTGAAAGTTAAGTACAAACATTGATACACTTAGATAAACCCATCCTTACTAGGAAGTAAATTATAATGTAAATTCCTTAACAAGTAACTTATTTGGTGTTAAAACTTTTACTTAATATGAATCTTGAATAGTATTTACTGTGCCTGTAGCATTACTTATCAGAGAGAGAATATATTACACTTTAGTTCTACATTCAAAATATTTATAAACTCACAATTCAATCACATGTGACACGTTTACGTCTCTTAGTGATAGGCACCAAAACACTCTTATCACCAGTCAGTTTATTATTTGGGTAACCGGGACATGAAATTGTGGTTTTGTTGTTTCTTGCTTACACAAAACACAAAAAATATCAAAACAGTGTTGCACAGATAACAAATTAAATTAAATCAAAAACAATGTCGGGTCAATTCGTCCGATGGAGTTTATTTACGTTTCATTTACGGTAGGAAAAAACTATGTTGGGACAATTGGTCCGACACGTATTTTTATAAATATTATGATAAGAAACGTATATTCATACTTATATATGATAGGGGAACAAAGTATAAGAACACATTATTTAAAAATGAGCTTAAAATATTTTGGCAATTCTCTATGAAAACGCCGATATTGTGGCCGGCAGCTAAAGTATTAACGTGCAGTCACGCGTTCACTTTGTTTGTTAAACTACACGAACTATTTCACCTGTAAGTTTATATTACTGTACATTATTTTGCTACATTTGTAGCTACTGTGCGGATCTGTTTATCATGTAATAAATAGTTTCATTTGCTATTACAATCGTGTTTATTTTCTTTTCGCTCCCAAATATATTACATTACTGTGAGAATGATATCTGCCTATAATATAATTTATTGAGGTTAAGATTCGGAGGAATAGTACAGTGTTTCTGTTATCCTTCTATTCGCTCAACCATCATGGCCACGGTTAATCGAGTTTTTACTGTACTTTTTTGTGTGTTTTGTTCTGATATCTATAAATCAGTGGCAGTATGACACGTGGGGGGGAGAGAGAGAGAGAGTATCGAACCCGCTCTAGTGAGAGAGAGAGAGAGAGACGATCGATCTCAAATGACCAGAAATGGCTACGATCTTGATTGCTGTTGCTTCATAAATAATAATATTTTTGTTTACTTTAATCAATTCATTCAAATCAACTAATACATAAATAAGACATAGTTGGTAATTAATTATTTTCCCAATAAATTACTCCACACACATATTTTAATAGTTAACAAAATAGGAATCGGTATCAACACTTTTATGATGAAGAATCGAGTATCGACGATTCCTCGATACCACCTAGAATCGACAATTCCTGGAATCGAGAATCGGAATCGGCCCATCCCTAATTACCACATTTACCATATATGTATTTAGTGTCAGAAAAATATGTAATCACAACAACAATCTAATCTATTTTCGAATGCATGAATTAGAACTCAAGTTATGAAAGTGATATACAATGCTATAATAAAAAATTTTTTTAGGTTGTCTGGAACAGAAAAGATAAATTCAAACAAAGAAATTTCATGGGAGAAAGACAGACGGACTGAAGATTTGTCACTTAAGGATAAAATTGTGTTGGACATCCCTCAAGTAGAATTACAGATTCAGCCAGAGCTACCAAATTCAATAACTGAAGATACTCATGTTGGTAAGCTTGGCTTAGTTTGCTACAAAACTAACAATACTGGGCGCTGTCAGATCTAGTTTATAGGGTTTCTGCTCCTACATGGTGTCCAGGGAATTCTTACAACTTGATTCACCCTTCTCACCCACTCACCAGGTGACAAACCGTGACTCACTTACTAGACAATGCCCCCATCCTGTAACTTTTTAAATTTAAATTTTAAATACAAAAATTATAATTTTTTCAAATTGTAAGCATTATTGTAAAATAATGAGCCCAAACATTGAAAAAAATGCTTCATTATTATACATAATAATATAATTTTGAAACATTAGATTCTTTTGTTTAGTAACCCTCCATAGTATATATTTACCCTTAACTACAAATTATTTTCTGTAGAATTTCAAAATTGTATTAATTTTTAATTGAAACAATTTTATAGTATTAAGTCATAGTTTGTCACAGGCCGGCCTAGTGAGCAGATCAGGAGGGTTATTTGAGTTCTGAGAAGTTTCTGGTATTATGGAGGAGCAAAAATACTATGAGATGTAAAAAACATACTATGGAGAAGTCCAATTAAGTTAACATTTGTTCACATATTCCTATTAGATTTTAACCACTAGGCTCAACCAAGGAGATAATGTACCTAATTACAACAACATTGTGCTGTTTTGAATAACAATTACTGGATTACGTTTTTAGTCCATTTAAGTAATCTTTTAGTTTCTGTCACTATGTTTAAATCTAGTGCAAAGAAAATTTCAGATAACGGAAAAAAATTCTATGAATGACCTTAAAAGCTATGTTCTATAAATGCTTTTTATTAAAATGTTAAATGAAAACAATTGTTTTAGAATTAAATGTGCGTACGAAAAATTACAACCATTACTCAAAGAATGGTTTTTAAAGATATCCTTTTCTCAAAAAATAAAACAAACTTGTTTAGAGAGAAACAATTTCTTTTTTTTATTCCAGCAGTTTCTGTGTGAAACAGAACAACATAGATACAGTAATATCTTGCCAACGGCTCCATGTTTATATAGCGCTTCTCATTATAGGAGTCAAGCAAAATCCTGGACACCGAATGTGCTTATTCTTTTCCAACCAACTAGAGTATGACAGCATTTTGCTACCCTCTCAGTTAGTACCTCATATAAATAAATTCCTGTATATTATTATTATTATGACAATTACGTAGGGTATGTATCATACTGTGTTTATGTTAGTATTTCACTTGTAATCATGTTAAAAAGTCATTCGTTTTCAGTCTTGTTGAATAAGCGACTATAAGATTATCGACTCATTTGGTTAAAGTTTAATAAATGTTTGTTTAAAAAACTTCTGCTATTGAAACTAAGAATCTTATCAGTTTAGATATGAAATTACAGGTCTAAATTGTTTAGGTTTAACCAACGCAATTTTGTTTTAAAAAATGAAAAGAAATGCATTGCAGTAATATCAAACGCATATTATCACCCATGCGATGACATAATAATTTGACTCATGCGGCACTGTTTTATTTAGTGCTGTATGACCACAGCATGCATCTCCAGCGATAAACACGGAATTACTGTAATTCATTATAATTTCTGTCCATATCAATTTAGTCTTGTCCTCCTTAAAACTTAACAGATTGCTTGTGAAGAACAAAGTGTTTTCCAAACAGACTGATATAACTCTAAGACCTGTAGGTATGTAGTATAAGGGCTTAAAGTTTGCTTCTCTATATGAATGTTTTGCCACTTTTGTAGACACAAGTGTATCACCAGTATTGAGAAAAAATAGAATTCAAGAATCTGTTATAAGTAAAAAAAGCTAGCCGTGGTAAGATTCTTACAATTTTTTTGTTTTACTTAAAGGGATTTTACTTATAAGTTGTCTTCTTGATCATTGTATTCTCAAGTTCTCAATGCTATTGCAAATATTTGTAAAACATCAAATTAGAATAACAGGGAAAAGATTCAAATTCTATTCTTGTTTTTCAGCTGCTTGATAGTACTTGACAATTAACAAACATGGGAAAATGAATGAGCTATTGGATGGACATGTCCTACTGTTATATTTTTGATTAGACTTTCAGTGACAAACATCTGCCTACATTGTCAATAAAGTACAAAGAATTGACAATAATTTAACACGTTCAGCACGGCTAGCGTACTGACACGCTCTGGGTTTCTTTACAAGGCACTGAGAACGTGCCGGTGTGTTCCTCGCTTCCCTTCGAGAGGCGGAAGCGCACCGGCATGCTCACTCCCAGTCTAATTGAAACTTCTCTAGTGTCGATACGTGTTTGTATAAAGGTTTGATTTTTACGTCAGTGCTTCAGAAGAGTTGGGAGAACATTGTGCCTGGGTCGTTTTTAAATCCGACCATCCCAAGTTAACTTTTGATGCTTCAACTAAAACAATGCTTCAGGAAGTTTTATGAACAGATTTAAATTGGTTTAACTTTTATATATTAATGTTTTTGTTAGTTTGAACCACTTAACGCTGCAAAATATCCAGTAAAAACAACGATCATAAAAATAAACTAAGCTTTCTGAACTAACACAAGCATAAATGATAACTGTCCTATTAGAGTGAATGAACCAACTCAAGGTGGGAATAGACTATTGTAAATATGAGTCATTGACATAATGCTTGGACGCCCGGAAACCTAATGTGTCATCATTAGAATGTAGTAAACAAATGTCAGCTAATGTCGGCTATAAATAGTCTCGGACGTGACATATGCATTATCCATGTCTGTCATATACATTATCGATCTCTATTGCTTTCTGAAACACAGTACAAACAGAAACAAACATTTCTGAGTTAAAAATTGAGTGTTCATTTTAGTATGTAGTATATTTTAGTAGTAGGTACTTTTGATTTTTATTTAAATTATCTTTTTTTCTGTCTCTTTTTTTGTATTTTATTATTTGTCATACAATATTTTGTCATTTGTATTTCTTTTTTTAAATTGTGACCCGATAAATAAAACAATATTTCAACGTCTATTACACTGTTTTGATCTCCACGATAAACCTGTATACGTTAGAAATAAAATTATTGAGATGAAAACAACGGGCACGATAATTAGATTCTACGACAAACTATGCAACCCGCATATCATTCCACTGTCGTCAGAGGTGGAAGTTAACGAAAAAACATACAGTAGTTTGATGAGATCACCAATATCGCTGCCGTGCTGAATGTGTTAATAATGGGATAAAAATAGGTTTTTAGATTGAGAAATTTATCTTGAAGTTTTGTTTAAATACCTTGTTAATATTCGGTTGATTATGGGATAGCTAGTAACACAAAAAACATTAATTAATTATGTTTTTATTTTTAAGGTATATTTGTGATGTTCCCTAAGGAAATTATTTGATCTGTAAATAATTGCTGTTTAAACATACCAGAAGTTTTATATTAAAAATTAAATTAAAAAAATTCAGTTTTATACCACATTATCAACTGGCAGAAAAGTGTAAAGTGATTTTTATAGAATAAAACTTTCATATTGTTTTTGTTTAAAAGAAACAATAATGTATATAAGTTTATTATTGCTAGTGTATAATAGAAGAATTATTTCACCTACAGTTGGAAAATTGTATACACAAATTTCATATAAATATATATATTTTTTTAAATTCAATCTGAATTTTGGTAAATCTGTAACTAAACTGTGTTAGTTGAACACGTTTATGTTCCATGCAGCATCTGAGGATGATGAAGATTCTGATGATAGTGATGAAGATACATCGTCAGAAACTTCTGATGTTGGCAGTTACGATAATTCATTTTGTAGTGATGGTTTAAGTGAGGAGGGTGAGTTAGCCCCAATGCATAATCTTTGTATTGCAGGATTTGATATAGTAATTTCGTTTTGTTTATACCTTTAATTTAAGTGTGGTAAAATGTTTCTGCCTTAATACATTTTTATATATTAGTCTTACCTACAAGTGAATTATTATTTGATAATGTGATAATAATGAATATAACCTTTATTCAATTGATAGGCATTTGTAGTCTAAATGCAATAAAACAAACCTAATTTAATAAGTGGATATTAATTGCATGAATAGAAATAAAATGAGCAAAATGGACAAATGGTTTTCAAAATATAATTAATACTTGAAAATTCATATCATATAACATATAGTTATAGCAAAACATATTTCTATTTTCTAACAGCAAAAAAACTAACAACAATTAGTGTGTAATTCTACAAATGTGAACCTTTATATAAAATAACAGCTGATTAATTGATTACTTTCAGATCAATTTTAACAAAAAACTAAATTATATAAAATGATATTTTAATATAAATTATTAAAATAATAATTATTAATTATACATTTCTCAAATATTAAAGGTTATGACACATTTCAATTAAGTACACTGTTAAAGGGAATGAAACAAGCTTTCATGAAATATATACATATGAATTGATTACTTACATATAGATAGTGTTATGCTCCTTTTTAAAATTGTATAAAAAAGTCAACAAAATAAAATAGCAACATTACATCACTGCACTTCACTACACATATTTTATATGTTATATATCATTATAAAGGTAAAATAAAATGTAATTTAGAGATATTGGCCTATATATTTATACAACCTCTCCTATTATATTGGGTGGAAGTTAAAGAAAAACTTTCAAAGAATAAAAACCACACAAATAACACTACACTACACTCTAAATCATTTTTTTGGGTGGAATAACTTGAAGCAGCTTGCGACACATACTAATAGGCCGAGAATACACAGAAATTACGTTGCTATGGACACAGGCGTAGGCGGCTAATATATACTAAATGTTCCATTCTATACTCAGGCGTAGACTTGAGTGTGTTTATAGTAGTACATATAATGTGACATATTCTATAAATAAAATTTTAAACTAAGACAGCTGTATTTGTGACAATAAGGTACTGAATCTAAAAATCAAAGAAAAAAGAAAAAATGTTTTATAACATCCATAATTTCAATATTTTGAAAATATAATCTGCCAGTGACCTCTGGTCTATTTAATGGTTAACACAGTAGAAGAATGAGGATGAACATATATATGTACTGCTTTTTGTTTTAATATATTTACATTAAATACTGCTAGTGTTATACTAATATTTTAAATTATATAAAACGATATGAATATTACATAAAATATGATATTAATTACAAAAATATTATTTTAAGAATTTGTAAATTTTAGATCTTAACTTTTAATTATTTTGTTACAGAAAAGAAGAATAGAGCAAACCGAGACGAACAGACAAGAATACTTTCTACACCTGAAGTCACTAAAACAGTTCCTATAAATCCAGTAAGTATTGACAAGTACTTTATACTCAGTAAAACAGTGATTAATAATGTTTCAATTAAATATGTTAATGATTAACCATGGGGCTAGAAAATGGAATTCTATACATAGATAAATCCAATTACTACCAACTGTTCATCTATAACCATCTAACTTATGCAGGGCTCTAGAAACTAAAAGACAAAGTCTGATTACATCTTAATTTTAACCTCTGATAATATCATGTAATTCTATAAATGTGTTTATGAATGTACAGGAAAATTAGGTTAGATGTCTTTTAAGAGCCGAATAAAAATAGGAATTTTCACACAGGATTGCAGCTTAGGCAGGAATTACTTTCTAAGATTAAATTACTGGTAAAACTATAAACATGATCGTCTAATACTAGTAAATACAACTAAAGCATTGTATTGCACCTAAATTTATGTTATATTACATTATGCATTTAACTATTCTACTCTAATACTGTATTACAAATAACTGCAAATAAAATATTTTCAAATAATATTCATTTTGTCTCCAATTAAAACAATTTTTCTTTCTTTGTTCCATTTTAGAAACAACAACACTATGACACTTCTTTCGATACCTCTACACAAAACCCTTACATTACTTTCATCCACTAGGCCTCGGTTCCCAGATATAAAGTCTATGCACTTTTGACAAGCAGAGAAGTCTACATACCAGATAGAAGTAAAAGCAGATAATATTTCTGCCTTGAGTTGCCAAAAATTCACACTTTTATCTATACTCCAAGGATTTTATTTAATGGCTACAGTATATGGTTTCCTTTATCTCCAATCTGTACATTTAGATTTATTCATTACCTCTAAAACTACTCACATTTTGTTGTTTGCCATTTAAATGTTTTCCTCTTTTAGTCAAGCTTCAATCCTTTAAATATTTAACCATGTAGTCCTATACAAGCTTGTACTACATCTTTTTCTTACTAAAACGTAAGCATCGTCTGTCCCCAAACGCAATGGCTCTGGCTCTAATTTGGAGTCAAAATCAAGCCAGACATCATATATATATATATATATATATATATATATATATATATATATATATATATATATATATATATTTATTTATAGGTTAGTTTTGGTTGGTAAAGATTATTTAGATTTTTTGGACTAGGAGACTGACAGACTTACCTTGGTAAGAGTCCACTCTGTAGTCTTGAATATCTTTAATCTGTGCATCTGATTTCTACTCTACACAATCTGTGATTACAATTATTTTATTTCATTCTCTCATATTTCTTTTTGTGTTTTCTCTTCGATTGACAAAGACCACTGTGTGGTTGAAATATATCATTGTTTAAGTGCTTTTATGTGTTTCTTATTCAAGACTACAGTGTGGACTCTTACCAAGGTAAGTCTGTCAGTCTCCTAGTCCAAAAAATCTAAATAATCTTTACCAACCAAAACTAACCTAAAAATATATATATATATATATATATTCTTGATATTTAACGTTATCCATTGTTTTTCCGTTGCACTGACTTTATGAAGTTAATATATTACTATTGTAAGTAATTTTATCCACCATTAAGTATCACTCAAGGTAAATATATATATATATATATATATATATATATATATATATATATATATATATATATATATATATATATATATATATATATATATATTAAATATGGTGATATGTTTTCTTGTAATATAGTTAATAAATTAAAAATATTTCAAAAACAAGAATACTCTTAATGAATACAGTAAACTCCCGATTATCCGTGGGCGGATTAACCGGTTTGCGGATTATCCGGGGTCTGCCATTGTTTTACAAATATCCAATTCTTATTCCAATCAGATTCATGTGTTTAAATTTCCAAACGGTGAATTACAACGTAAATACATACAAGGCTTAATAGATGTTAAGATGAAGGGAATAAATATGTAAATATATACGTACTAATTTTTACATAGAAAGAGAAGCATCCCGACACAGGCTAGCGAAATAAAAGGGGCGAGCAGAATACAATGACAAAATGCTTGGACGCCTGAAAACCTAATGTGTATCATTAGATTGTAAACAAATGCCAGCTAATCTTGGTTATAAATAGTCTAGGACGTGACATATGCATTATCCATGTCTGTCATATACATTATCGATCTTTATGGCTTTGTGACACAAGTAGACACTGTGCGACAAAATGGTTCTCATGAAACGTAGATCGCACATTAAAGCTAAATCAATGCTCACAAAAAAATCAGATGAAAGTGACAGATTTTTTTGTTAAAAAGTGAAAGTATTATGTGTAAAGGAAATTACATATGTACATACATACTTACATTTGACATATACTTATTTACGTATTACAAATAGTTAGACATATAAATGTACATGTTATAATCTGTCAAATACTTCGACACTTTAAATTATCTTTGGTATTTATTTTGTCCTCTGAAGATTATTTGTGAATTGCATTAACCGAGGTCATTATTTGTGTAACTTGTAGTATAATAATCGATTATCGATTGTTTTGCGTATTCTTTGTTGATAGCGGATTATCCGGGGAATTCGTTATCCGGAGTTGCTATATATCTAAATCATATAGATTTGATTTAATTTTGTAAAAATATTTTATTAGATAATTATTTTCCTGAAGATGCTGGTACTATTTTATTGGGGAAAAGCTTTGAATAAATATATTCATTAAAAGTATTCTTGTTTTTGAAATATTTTTAATTTATTAATTATATATATATTTAGGTTAGTTTTGGTTGGTAAAGATTATTTAGATTTTTTGGACTAGGAGACTGACAGACTTACCTTGGTAAGAGTCCACTCTGTAGTCTTGAAATAGAAACACATAAAAGCACTTAACCAATTATATATTTCAACCACACATTGGTCTTTGTCAATCAAAGAAAAAACATACAAAAACACAGAAAAACTTTTTCTTTTTATGTTTTCTCTTTGATTGACAAAGACCACACTGTGTGGTTGAAATATATCATTGGTTAAGTGCTTTTATGTGTTTCTATTTCAAGACTACAGAGTGGACTCTTACCAAGGTAAGTCTGTCAGTCTCCTAGTCCAAAAAATCTATATATATATATATATATATATATATATATATATATATATATATATATATTTTTTTTTTTTAGGTTAGTTTTGGTTGGTAAAGATTATTTAGATTTTTTGGACTAGGAGACTGACAGACTTACCTTGGTAAGAGTCCACACTGTAGTCTTGAAATAGAAACACATAAAAGCACTTAAACGTTTAAGTGCTTTTATGTGTTTCTATTTCAAGACTACAGTGTGGACTCTTACCAAGGTAAGTCTGTCAGTCTCCTAGTCCAAAAAATCTATATATATATATATATATATATATATATATTCCTGATATATATCCGGATTAACGGGGCGCACCCGTATTATCAGGGATACCTAAAATCCATAAACCAAACACACCATTTAGACCACTAATAAATTTCACAACAGCACCATCTTACATAATCGCAAAAATCCTAGACAAAATCCTAAGATCTAAAATACACATCAACAACACATACAATATAAAAAATGGATACCAATTAATTAATAAAATAAAAACGATAAAAACAAACAGGAACACAAAAATAATAAGTTATGACATAACTAACATGTACCCTAGTATCCCAATAGAAGAAACCATAGAAATAATAAAAAACAAACTGATACACAATAACGAAAAAAGTAACATAATAGATAGTATCATTACGCTAACCAAACACATATGTAACCAAAATTACTTCCAATTTAACAATAAATATTATAAACAAACAACAGGTCTCCCCATGGGTTCACCCATTTCATCTGTCATGTCAGAAATATATTTACAACACTTTGAACAAATAATAATTAAACCTATAATAAACACACACAATATCTTACTATGGACAAGATATGTAGACGATATACTTGTAATATACCAACCTACCATTCACAACGAACACCTCATAATATTAAACAAACTAAATACATACAACGAAAACATACAATTCACCGTTGAAACAGAAATAAATAGAACAATCAACTTCCTCGACATTACTTTAAATATAAATGATAATAAAATAGAAACTACAGTATACAGGAAACCTACTTCCAACAACACCACAATACACTACAAATCTAACCACCCCTGGACACACAAAATTAACACTTACAGTAACATGATAAATAAAGCAATAAAATACACACAGGATAACAAACAAAAATTAAATGAAGAATTAGATAACATTACAAAGATAGCAATAGAAAATGGATACAACAAACACATTATAAAAAATATATACAATAAATTCACAAAAAAACCTAACCTCAACACAACACTACAACCGGAACACGAAAACAATAAAAATAAAAAAATCTACCTAAAATATAAATATACCAATAACAAAATAGAAAAAATAACGAATATATACAACAAAGAATACTACACTCCAACTTACAAACCAAACAACAAAATAATAAAATATCTTAGTAACAAAAACCACATAACAAATTCAGAAAATCATAACCTATCAGGAATCTACAAAATCACTTGCAACAACTGTAACGCCTTTTACATAGGAAAAACATCCAGAACGTTTAAAATAAGATTTGAAGAACATTATAGAGCATTCAAAAATAAAAATTCTAAAGTATCAAATGTTGCAGCACACCTAATTTCCCATAAACACGAAATTACAAATTACGAAAATAACCTAACCATACTGGAAATAAATAACAACCCAATAGAACTAAACTCACTAGAAAAATACCACATTTATAAAAACATACACAACAACTTAATGAATTTACAAACAACATATACAGAAGACATACTATACAGAAACCTCATACACACAGATCAAGAAATAGTGCGCGTAACTTCTACAAACACCGGCTTCACGGACATAGCATCCACAGCAGAGAACAATCAGTGATTCGACAATGGTCAAAGACCGAAAGGTGCCTCATCACTCAAGGTAAAAATATTGCACTTAATGGTGGATAAAATTACTCAAAATTGGTAATTTATTAACTTCATATATATATATATATATATATATATATATATATATATATATATATATATGAAGTTAATATATTACTATTGTAAGTAATTTTATCCACCATTAAGTGCAATGATTTTACCTTGAGTGATGAGGCGCCACATCACTCAAGAGGTAAAATCATTGCACTTAATGGCGGATAAAATTACTTACAATAGTAATATATTAACTTCATAAAGTCAGTGCAACGGAAAAACAATGGATAACGTAAATTATCAAGAATATATATATATAACTGTAGATCGCTTGGTCGACATCGCTTATGCAGAATTCCTGCCACTGCGTACACACCAAACACTGTGACCTTGAACCTATTGCAGAGAATTCTTGGAAGGCAATTACTTGTGCCCTGGAATTTGATTCAATATCCAAAACAACTTTGAATTATCTATAATTATTTTACATTAGTAGAATATAAATTTCAAGCGACCAATCGAAAACTTCGAATTAATGGTGATTTCGAATTATCCGGGTTCTACTGTATATGTATTTATACATACTTTTTTTTTTTTTAACAATCTATGCTATAAACAAAAACTTAATTGCATTTACTTACTACAGTGTTACAGCTAAGCAGAGTACAAGCTGTAAAACAAAGAAAACCTAAAGTCCCCTATTTATTGACATCTTTTATTAAAATAAGCCAATATTTAATTAATTTGCAATTTATCAGCTATTAAAACTGAAGAGTTTGGACATATATAGGGATATATAGAGAGCATGCCTTTCTGACCCTGGGAAGAGTTTTGTCCCTTCCAAAGTTACATTTAGATTTCCAAAAATCTCAACTTGGTAATGGAAATGCAACTGATATTCTTAGATTTATAAATTAGAAATTTTTACAAAATATTTCATCTAGTAGAGAAATTACAGCTATAATTTAGTAAAAATTCCATTGAATCACACCCACTTACCTATTTTTACTAAAGTAAACAGTCTTCTATTTACCCATTGCCAAAATAAAGTGTAATGTTTTAAGGCCCAATGTGTGTGTGATCCTTTCTTAGTCAACTATGTAACTGATTTCGATTTTCGTTAACTGATGGAATAGTTGATTCGATTTTGTACTTCAGGAGTATCAGGAAATTTAAATTCAAAGTTCACTTCTGGTGGTGACTAGAAGTACATACAACTGTCTCAAACGACTCAACTGATTTGATGCTCAATAACTTACTGGATTTCTCACTTGATCAGAAGTATCAAAGGATTTATAAAATAAAATTCACTTCTCATTAAATACATATAGAGAGATGTTTTGGACTAGGAATTGAATCAAATTCCAGGGCACAAGTGATTGCCTTCCTAGAATATATATATTTAGGTTAGTTTTGGTTGGTAAAGATTATTTAGATTTTTTGGACTAGGAGACTGACAGACTTACCTTGGTAAGAGTCCACTCTGTAGTCTTGAAATAGAAACACATAAAAGCACTTAAACAATGATATATTTCAACCACACAGTGGTCTTTGTCAATCGAAGAGAAAACACAAAAAGAAATATGAGAGTATGAAATGAAAAAAAAAAAAAAATTAAAAAAAAATTTTTTTTTTTCAATTTTATTCTTTTATATTTTTTTGTGTTTTCTCTTCGATTGACAAAGACCACTGTGTGGTTGAAATATATCATTGTTTAAGTGCTTTTATGTGTTTCTATTTCAAGACTACAGAGTGGACTCTTACCAAGGTAAGTCTGTCAGTCTCCTAGTCCAAAAAATCTAAATAATCTTTACCAACCAAAACTAACCTAAAAATATATATATATATATATATATATATATATATATATATATATATATATATATATATATATATATAGGGAAAAAAAATGAATGGATTTATCTGGTGTTGAGGTTAGGGGATTCTCTGGACTTGGTATACCACTGGTATGATAGTTCCCACCTTCTCAGTTCTGAGGGATTGCAATCAGGGGGGAGTGATTTAATTATTTTTGTGGTATAGCAGTCATCAAAAGTTGTGATGTTGTGACTCGCAGCATGTTGAGCTGTTGGTCTATCCATATTCATAATTTTAACATCATGTCTGTGGCCATTCATTCTGATATTCAGACCATCCGTGGTCAGGCCTTTACCAACCAAAACTAACCTATATGTATATATAGTTTTGGTTGGTAAAGATTATTTAGATTTTTTGGACTAGGAGACTGACTGACTTACCTTGGTAAGAGTCCACTCTGTAGTCTTGAAATAGAAACACATAAAAGCCCTTAAACAATGATATATTTCAACCACACAGTGGTCTTTGTCAATCGAAGAGAAAACACAAAAAGAAATATGAGAGAATGAAATAAAATAATCTATTGAAATAAATATATATATTGTTTCCATGAGCATATGAGTGATTATAGGGGATTCTCTGGACTTGGTATACCACTGGTATGATAGTTCCCATCTTCTCAGTTCTGAGGGATTGCAATCAGGGGGGAGTGATTTAATTATTTTTTTGGTATAGCAGTCATCAAAAGTTGTGTTATGACTCGCAGCATTTTGAGCTGTTGGCCTATCCATATTCATAATTTTAACATCATGTCTGTGGCCATTCATTCTGATATTCAGACCATCCGTGGTCAGGCCTATGTACTGTGCTGAGCAAAATTTACATTGTAGCTGGTATATGACATTTTTCAATGTACAATCATGATGACCCTCTATTTTCAAGACCATTTTTGTTGTTTGGCTGTTGAAACTATTTGCTGAAGGGTGTATTTGACACTTCTTGCATCTAGGTCTATTGCATTTGAAGGAGCCATGAGGAAGTTTGTGTTGTTTCTCTGCATCAGGGTCTGGTAGTTTGGGATGTACTAGGATGTTTTTCAAGTTGGGAGGTTGCTTGTACCAAATTTGAGGTGGATCGGTGAAAAGATTTTTGGTGTGGACGGAAGCTTGAAGAATTTGAAGCCATCTCTCAATATCTTGTTGAGTGTATGTAGACCAGGATGGTAGTCTGTTATTCAACAAATTATTCTAAATTCAATAATTTACTCTCGAAATTACTTAAATATACAGCTCCTGAACAAAATATTTCGGAAACATCTCTAAAATTATAATATATTGAAAACCCCTCTACTCCTCAATTCTATATATTACCAAAGATCCACAAAAACATAACCACTCGACCTGGTAGACCAATAATTGCTGGCTGCAATTCACTAACGGAAAGAATTTCAGCTTTCCTCGACTCACACCTTCAACCCTTAGTAAAGAACCTTCTATCACATACATAGGACACCAATCATTTCATAGATCGACTCTCACAAATATCTGTACCTCTACCCCCGGTAACTATTTTGGTCACCATAGATGTCACCTCTCTCTATACCAACATCCCTTATGCACACGGCCTATCTGCAATAGAGAATTTTCTAAACAAACGCCCAGGCAAGCCTTCTCCCACTACACCTTTTCTTGTGAACCTGACCAGGTTCATCCTCGAGAAGAACAACTTTCAGTTTGAGGGAAGGATCTACCTCCAAATAAAGAGAACAGCAATGGGCACCAGAATGGCACCATCGTACGCAAATCTGTACATGGGATTGTTGGAAGAAAGTTTTCTACAATCACAGATTGTGTAGAGTAGAAATCAGATGTCACAGATGCACAGATTAAAGATATATATATTGTTTCCATTAGCATATGAGTGATTATAGTTTATATAAGTCTGTCAGGGGAAAAGAGATTGGAGACGTCTAAGGCTATTAGGGGGTAAAAAAAAGAGTGAATATCAGAATGAATGGCCACAGACATGATGTTAAAATTATGAATATGGATAGATCAACAGCTCAACATGCTGTGAGTCACAACATCACAACTTTTGATGACCGCTATACCACAAAAATAATTAAATCACTCCCTCCCTGATTGCAGTCCCTCAGAACTGAGAAGATGGGAACTGTCATACCAGTTTTATACCAAGTCCAGAGAATCCCCTAACCTCAACATCAGATAAATCCATTCATATTTTTTTTCCCCCCTAATAGCCTTAGACGTCTCCAATCTCTTTTCCCCTGACACTCTTATATAAACTATAATCACTCATATGCTCATGGAAACAATATATATAACTTTCAGTTTGAGGGAAGGAACTACCTTCAAATAAAGGGAACAGCAATGGGCACCAGAATGGCACCATTGTACGCAAATCTGTACATGGGATTGTTGGAAGAAAGTTTTCTAAAGACACAAACACACCATCCATTATGTTGGTATAGATATATAGATGACATCTTCCTAATTTGGACACAGGGTGCTCTAACACTTGAGGCATTTTTAGACAGCCTGACACAATTCTCCACACTTCAATTTACCTGGGAGAAATCTACATCAGCCATCACCTTTTTGGTTGTAGAGGTAACACTCCAGAATGGAAATATCAACACAGGAATTCACATCAAACCGACAAACCACCTACAATATCTCCATTTTGACAGCAACCACCCAATAAACATAAAACGATCCATTCCATACAGTCAAGCAATCAGGGGTAAGAGAATCTGTTCGAATGATAGGGAATTGGAAGATTATAATAGAAAGATATCAACAGTCTTTCAGAGAAGAGGATAACTAAAAGACTCATTGAAAACCAAATTCATTCAGCACAATCCTCGGTTCACCCCAAACCACAAACAGAACAAAATAAACTGTCTTTAATAACAGACTACCATCCTGGTCTACATAAACTCAACAAGATATTGAGAGATGGCTTCAAAATACTTCAAGCTTACGTCCACACCAAAAATCTTTTCACCGATCCACCTCAAATTTGGTACAAGCAACCTCCCAACTTGAAAAACATCCTAGTACATTATAAACTACCAGACCCTGATGCAGAGAAATCACACAAACTTCCTCATGGCTCCTTCCCATGCAATAGACCTAGATGCAAGACGTGTCCAATACACCCCTCAGCAAATAGTTTCAACAGCCAAACAACAAAAATGGTCTTCAAAATACAGGGTCATTATAATTGTACATCGAAAAATGTCATATACCAGCTACAATGTAAATTTTGCTCAGCACAGTACATAGGCCTGACCACGGATCGTCTGAATATCAGAATGAATGGCCACAGACATGATGTTAAAATTATGAATATGGATAGACCAACAGCTCAACATGCTGCGAGTCACAACATCACAACTTTTGATGTCTGCTATACCACAAAAATAATTAAATCACTCCCTCCTGATTGCAATCCCTCAGAGCTGAGAAGATGGGAACTATCATACCAGTGGTATACCAAGTCCAGAGAATACCCTAACCTCAACATCAGATAAATCCATTCATTTTTTAAATTTTTTATTCCTAATAGCCTCATCAGACGTCTCCAATCTCTTTTCCCCTGACAGACCTTTATAAACTATAATCACTCATATGCTCATGGAAACAATATATATTTCTTTAATCTGTGCATCTATGACATCTGATTTCTACTCTACACAATCTGTGATTACAATTATTTTATTTCATTCTCTCATATTTCTTTTTGTGTTTTCTCTTCGATTGACAAAGACCACTGTGTGGTTGAAATATATCATTGTTTAAGTTCTTTTATGTGTTTCTATTTCAAGACTACAGAGTGGACTCTTATCAAGGTAAGTCTGTCAGTCTCCTAGTCCAAAAAATCTGTATATATATATATATATATATATATATATATATATATATATATATATATATATTAGATTAGTTCTAGCAGAGCTTACAGCTTATTTAGGAATTTTTGGACTAAATAGGAGACTGACAGACTTACGTAATGGCAATAGTCCAAAACTGCAATCTCTTGGAAATAAACACATATAAAAACTTAACACACGATTGAAATATTTTGATCAAAAATGATCTTCATCAGTAAAAAAAGAGAAAAACAAAAGACTGAAGTGAACGACAGATGTGTATAAATATCCAAATATCACAGATTTATAGTTTATGATATAGTGATATACATATATGTTTTTAATTTTGTAACACTGTTTTCTATTTTCCATCTTTTGTGTTACACGAACCCACTGGCTTAATGATAACCTAACAGCTTCTCTCTGAGAGCCTTTCTAATAGCACTAGGTAGGCCCCTTCAAGAGTTTTTCCTTGGTTTCTAGCTAACATGTAGTGTGATAAGATGATTAGCTTTATATAGTGGCTTGCCCCATTTCATATGAAGAACCAGTTTGGTTTTTCCAAAAAGGATATGGAAAACTCTTTGTCTAAAAAGAGTTATATTATCACCTAATTTTGTTCCACAGGAGAGATTAATAATAATATCTAATTTAAATTGTTGAAATGAATAGAAGACTTTTATGAAGGATTAAAAATAAATATTGTTATAATAAATATTGATATGCAGTTTTAAAAAACATATTTCTATAAATGGTATCATTTAATGTAAACTAAGATTCATCATTTTGGAACTGCTTGTGGTAATACTAAATTCGGTATAAAGTCCCAGTAAATTCGATTTTACATACAGAAAGAGTAGTTTTATTTAATAAAATAAAATTAAGAGTTTTAACCTTGAAAATAGATTTATTTCATTACATGAGACAAACCTCATTTCATTACTCACTCAGTAGATTGTTGGTTATAAATGTGTTGAATATACAAGTTCATAAGAAAGAGATTTTTTTTAATTATAGCAATACAGAAATTTTAGTTATGTCATAATTTTTCCATCACTTTAAATTGTAAGTTATTACATTTTAAATGAAATAAATGTTGCTTGTTGAAATATTTAAATATTAGCTTTTCTACATTTTCCATTATAATTAATGAAACCCTCAACTAAACTCTATTGCTTTTTTTTACAAGGGATTATCAGAGGGCTGATTCTGGGCCTATAGCCCATATTGTTAGAAATAAATATAACTTTCACAAAAGGACGATTCATTCATGACTATGTCAATAGAAAACAAAAAAAATGCTGTAGACAAATATTGTTAATAGTATTTCTGATAAGCTTAGATAATGTTTAAAGTGATTATTCATTTGCACAGTATTAAATTTGTGTAATAACAGGTTTTAAATTCATTTTTATTTATTGCCTAATTTAGTTTTTCTTTAGTATTTGAAATAATACCAATAATATACTGGTATTTGTTTACCAATAAAGCTTTGTAAATTGCATTGTTTATAACGTTTTGAGTATTCCTTTTATAAATAAATTTTTCTATTTTATTTTAGGCACCAAGTTTACCACCTAAACAAGGGGCAGTTGAAAATGATGATTCCCTTGTACCATCATGGAGGAGGTCTTTTCGCAATAGAGGTGGTGAAACACCTAACAGAAATCTTACCTTAAGTGAGCAATTTTTTATAATTACCTTTCTGTCTCTTATATAACATGCATGTCTCACTTTTTTTTAATGAATAACATGTAAAAATTGAATATTAAATATAATGTTTCACATTTCACACTTTTAAAATTATACACTCTGATGTGCAAGTTAATTTGTTGTGTTAATTTGAAAATTGCTTCACTTTTTACTAGGGATGGGCCGATTCCGATTCCTATTTTGTTAACTATTAAAATATGTGTGTGGAGTAATTTATTGGAAAAATAATTAATTACCAACTATGTCTTATTTATGTATTAGTTGATTTGAATGAATTAAATGATAAAAGTAAACGAAAATATTATTATTTATGCTTAATTTAATAATCTGTTGTAAATAATATTTTTATGTGTTTATACATTCAATAGAAGTTGTTTATAATACCGTTGGGATAGACAAATATATTATTTCACACATACGTTTTATTTTTAAATAATATAGGTTATTTTAATATTTCATTTTCAAGAAATGTATCGTTATTTGTTGCATACATTTTTTAAAAGTATAAACTGGATTTTATATAAAACAACAAATTAAATCATTTTTGTTATTGGTAAAAAAATTTAATACAGTACTTATAAAATGGATGAATAAATATTTTACATTTTTTCCAATAACGTGTCAGCATTTATTTAAATATTTGTTTTTGTTGAATAGTTTTTTCAAAATTAATTTTCTGATTTAATCCCTAATAATTCATAATTACCAAAACACCGCAAATAGCCATAAAGCATCTATTAATAACCACATACATTTGGTATACCAAAAACATGAAATACTTGCATATTTAACCTAACAATTATAAATCTTTACTTCTTTATGTGTATCAAATTCAAAAATTGTTTTCATATTACTTCAAACTTTCAAAGCATGTCTTACAATATTTCTTGTGAAAACCATTTTGAAAGTTTATGTTCATGTTATAAATTGTTAACATTAGAAGTTAGTATACATATTTTAAATGAATTTAAATTCTCTAGTTTTTGTAGACTATTTCATTTTAACTCAAAATTTATTTACATATATAAATATATAAAGCTTAAAGAATAATTACTCTTTATTGTTTTTTAAAATAAAATGAAGTTTTTAAGATAAACAAAAACAAAGAAGGATCAACGAAGAAGACTGTTTAGATGCTATGAAAGATAGAAGAAGTTACTTGAAAGGTATACCAATATTCCTAATAGTAACAAAGAAGCTTATATAATTATATATTTCTATCCTACCAAGATTTATGATTATACTATGAAATAATAACAATTGAATAATTGGTAACAAACTGAACACATGTTTAAAAAATAGAAACTTTCCAAAAAAATTGTTTTGCAAGGAGTTAAGATGGATCAAACAACTAATTTTTGTCTTAAAATTAGATTCTCTGTTCATTTAATAACTGTTTTTTATTGGTGCTTTGTAATGACGCCATTATTGCAAAACATGAACCCAGAATAAACGTTTATTTCAGTGATGTATGTTTTGTGCTTTGTGTGATGAAGGGAAAGCTTAAAATTACTTCTTTTGAATATTATTAAAAGGATCATTCCTTATTCAGTATTTTGTGTCTTATAAAAGTGATGGTAATGTTAATGCCTTTATATGGCTGTTTTATAGTATGAATAAGTTGTCTAGCTGAGAACAAGTTCATTTTGTATCTTCTCTGTTTTCTTTTAAGTAAGCGTGATTGACTGGTAAATGCATTGTGGTGTTATAAACTATTCTCTTAATTTAGTGAATTTGCCTTCTACTTATCACAGAGACTCTTAATTATTGTTAATTTTGTATGCTCGGTTTGTTTCATTTCATTTGGTAAGCTAGGTTTAAAATGTTTTTATTAATACATATTGTAACATTTTGGAATAGCAAGTAAGGAAGGCACTATATATAATATAATATAAATATGTCAGTAAATTCAAACCATAAAATAACCAATTATGAAAAAAGAGAAAAATGTAAACATAACCTGAATTGGCAAAATCGTAATATTTAATCACAAGTTTAGAACAATAACCACTGTAAAACAAACAATATAATAGAAACAATTTAATGTGTAACAGTTTAAAAAGAACACTAAAACAACGTAAATAATAGTAAAAGCCTTTAAGTGTTAAGAAAAGTGAAACCATTTTAAGATTGCACACAAGTTGACCAAGACGGGTAGACTAGCGTATTAAGTAAGATGCGCGCGCATTATGAACAGAACAGCTGATAATTTGAACTTCGTCGGGGGATATAATATTTAAATGCAGTTACCTGCAAAGAAAGTAAAATCTAGTTATTAAGAACATGAAATGTAAAAAAGGCAGTGAATACAGCATCCGTAAAGCCGGTAACAACAATTAAAAAAGGGAAATAGTTGTTTTAGCCATTTTGAAATGCTTAGCTAGCGTGGCTTCAGTTCTTCATGCCTACTCAAGCAAGGCAGACGTGTTTCAGAATTGGCCAATAAAATTTGAAGGATTCAAACTCAGTGCAGGAGTGTTAGTCTCGAATTCAATTAACACTATAAAATACTTTCAAGAAAATTAATTAAAACTATTTATTTAAAAAGATCTTATTAAATATTTTGATAAAAGGCTGAAAAGTGGAATCTGCAATCTAAAACATTTAAGTATCTAGGCTAGATCCATTACTACATTTTGAAATTTTGCAATCAGACATTTATAAAAGAAAAGAAACCAGTGAATTTATTATAAAATTAAACTATAAAAGAAAACATTTAGAGTGAATATTAAGGAACAATTTTACTTAGAAATAAATTAATTTGTAACATAGTTTCTAACATTTATAGCTTAGATTTTTTTTTTGTTCTTGTACTTTAGAGTGCCAAATAAGATTTCATTATTCAAAATTTAAAACTTCCCAGATAACTCGAGATTAAGAGAGCTTGTGCTAAACCAAAATTAAAATCAATTTAGGCTAAATTAAATAAAAACTGTTGCTGCCCAAAAGAGAAATACAATATAAAATAATAAGAATTATAATAATAGAGGAAACTAATAGTAAATTTGTACAACTTTAAAAAAGAAAAACATTTTTAAGAAAATGTTTTAAATGATACATTAAACTTGTTATAAAATAAGAAAGCTCTAAAAAATTTATTTATCTTAAAATAAATTAGAAAAGTTACTAACCTACCTTGATTAAAATTATTGAAAAAAATATATTATAAAGAATCATTTATTCATTCATAATATCATAATAAAACAACTTATTACAATATATTATTAATAGTGTATATTTGGATTTTAACATGTTTAAGCAATAATTTGTTTTAAAGTATGTGTTAAAGGTTAAGCAATAATATTTTATTAAGCAATAATATAATGATTTTCATAGTAAGTTTAAGGCAAGGATTTATTTTCAATTCTCTTCTTATATTAAATTTAGAAAATTAACAAGAATTATGTCAACATAGAGTTTAGGCAGAGTACGGCACATTTTTCTATACAGATTATCTAAAACTCAATTCAAATTGATAAGTAAGCTTGAACTTCAATTTTTTTTTTTAATTAGAGGAAAGGTTTTATCTAACAATAAATTGTTTGTACACATTTAAGGTGATAAAATACTTTATATTTAACTTTTTGAAGTATTATTTGAGTTTGTACACACGGTCTGCATTCATATATACCAGGTTAGAATTTTTTAAAATTGGTTTTGTTTTGGTTACATATTTAAAGTTATTTCACTATTATTTATCATTTGATAATGATGTTTATATCATAGAAATTGTTACTTAATAAAACAGTTATGTAAATAACTTAGCATTGTATTTGTGAATTTCTTTTTCATATATGCTTGCTAACATGTTTAATCAGTCTTGTTGTAAATGACTAAAAATACTGTGCATGGTTTGTTACTAGTAAATTTTGTGTAATGATGAAAATTTGTTTCTAAGGGATAGGGGAGAAAGATAATTCTGTCTTGAAAGTGACGTCTCCTCCTGGGACTCCTTCAAGGAATCCTGCAGAAACTACTCAGGAAGTTGGTCTAAGAAGGACACAGAGCTTTGAAGCCGATGAAAAGTATGTAAATTTAAAATCGCTAACACAATATTTTTTCACCGTGCACAAAACATTTGTTCTCTTGAATTTTTTTTCACACTGAAAATAAGATTTGCTTGTTGTACTAAAACATTTGTGTGTTTTTGTAATGTAAGAACATATATTGTGTCAGACACTTTATGGAGTTGAGTACTTGTTTAAACTTTTATTGTTTAGATTTCATATTTGTCTTAACAGTGTTACAAAATTAATCCTATTCTGTGTTTAAAATTAGTTAATAATGATGAATTTCACTTCTACTATTGCATAGAAACAAAATTGTGCTTAGACCAATAAATCATATATTTTTCAAGAAATCATCATGTACAGTAAAAAGTATGTGTATTCAAAATTAGCACAAGATATGATTGGGTAAAACAAAATTTAGATAATATGAAGAATATAGGTAACATTCTTAGAAAAAAGTATTATGAAAACGCCGTTTGCTTTGTTTAAAAATAAGTCTATCTAAAATGGATCAATAGGGAAGAAATATAATAGTGTGTATGGTCTTTTGTTCAAGCATCTTCTGTACAAAACAAGCATGGTTTATCTATAGCACAAACATACAACTATTTGAAAATAAAATATGTAGCTCTAATAATGGGAGAATGATGATATAGTTACAATGTATTTGTAGCTCTTTATACATTCTGCTGCTGTTGGGGTTCAGTCCCATTTCCCTCCCTTTCAATTCCGGTTCAAGTTTTTTTCTGTTACTCGTATCCTGTCATTTAGGTATGCATATTGGAACAATATTTTTAATCTATCGTCATTTACTTTTGCTCCTCTGAAATACAAAATGACTTTTACAAATAATTTTAAAGCTAACCTTTCAATTGTTTCTTCTAGTATAACACTATTGAAGTTATAAGCCCCAACTCAGCAGCTCTCTTTTAGTGACTCCCATTTGTCAGTTTGATTGATAAGGTCTTTTTAAACCGCAATAATCTCTTTATTTTTAACTATATCAATCTATACTGGAATTTAAAATTTACTATACAATCAAAGAGGTTTTAAATTTAAATTGTTCAGATGTTTACCAAATAGATTTGCATATATAAATGAAAAAAACAAGAGTAATTGAAAGTTTTTAGCTAAAAAAAAGTAGTGTATGAATTAATAATTATTCTAGATTGTATAGGTAGGAATATTCAACAAATATAGAATAAACACCAACAGGTATACAACATTTTTAAAATTTGACACTACTAAAAATTGAAGCAGCTAAAATTATACGTATAATCTAGCATCACATTTCCAGTTTTTAGATTGAATCCTTGAACAAACCCCTTAATACAATGTTGAAGAAATAAAATTAAATTATAATTGAAATGTGTTTACTTACATTACAATGTTATGTGTAACATTATTATACTTCGAGTATTTTTAATGATTTTATACCATTACATTATTCATGAAATTGATATCGTTTACTTGCATCCCGTCATTAGTTGGCAAGCTTCACATGATGCTTTGAAGGTAAGTGCTGACAAATATTTATTTGTGTTAGGCTAGGTAAGCACTGTCTGCTTGACTACAGCGCATCCGCTGACAAACAAGGCAGTCGAGTGTCTGATGAATATGGTAGATATCGGGTTTCATTAGTTATTTTGTAAATAGTACTTCAAGTTACAGTTATAGGTTATGGATAAATTTTAAAAATATGGTCTTCTAGTGGTGACCAATAAAAACAAAATCCTGTAAATGTGACCAATCATATACAATTTGGTTGTACTGAGCTAGCAATCAAACCCCAATGTGTCATATCTAGTGGGTGTTGTCACCTGAAAGCATGAAACCTTTAAAAATGAAACACATCTTAAAACAAAACATGT
The DNA here is from genome assembly GCA_036971475.1 of Prosapia bicincta. Taxonomy (NCBI): domain Eukaryota; kingdom Metazoa; phylum Arthropoda; class Insecta; order Hemiptera; family Cercopidae; genus Prosapia; species Prosapia bicincta. The sequence continues at coordinate 70,951,727 of JBAIZL010000004.1, forward strand.
TGCACTGGCAAACAGTAAAATTTTTCTAGAGAAAACTGTCATTTCTTTGAAGTCATCAGGTAAATATTAGAGAAACTACTGATGTCAATGAAACTTCTCTTAAAGCTGAATATGACATAGCGCTAAAAATTGTTAAGAATGGAAAGACACATATAATTAAAAGTATTTTCCAGGTTTTAATTAAAGCAACTGGCGCTTTTGAAATTGAGTATAAGATGTGTTTCAATTTGTAGTGATGAAGTAAAGTCTCTTATGGAAAAAAAAGGTGGTTTGATTGCCAGGTTGAAATCTATAATGCTACATGTAAACTGGATCTACTGTTTTTTTACACAGGTAAGCTTTTATCTACTAATTAGATGTGAGATGACCTCTGGCAAGTTATGAATGAACTACATTTGAGCGTCCATTACAGAGTTGAGGACTTAAGAAAACCTTTGAGAAGAGGTAGTAGCTTTACACAAACATTTTCTATTTCTCTGAGATGTGCAGTGGCTATCCCTTAAAAATGACGTATTAACCAGGCTCTTTCAATTAAAGTCAGAAATGTTGCTATTTTTTATCGATAGTAAATCTGACTTCCAGTTTTTTCAATGGTGGAGAGTGACTGATAAAGCTTATGCATTTGGCTTATATCTTTATTCATCTCAATAGCTTGAACATACACCTACAAGTATCACTCAAAGCCGAGCTGTTTACTTAGGTCAAAGATAACGCACCGCATTTGTATAGAAAGTTGCTGTTACGAATGCAAGAATTAAGAAAGAAGGCTGATAATTTTTCTCTTACTCAAGAATTTATAGAGTATGTTTTGAGTATTGGCAACACAATACTAGATTATTCATCTCTCTACATACTGATATCATCTCACCTTGAAGCCTTAATTAAACAGTTACTTGGAACATTGTGTTTCTCTTACGAATATGAATGGATTTTTGTAGATACTGAATCCATTTAATGATATAATTTTTTTGTATTTATTTTGTTTTACTCATCAAGATTTTTGTTTGTAACAAAACCATACTTCAATTGAAGGAGCTTTTAAATTAAAGATTTTTGTCATAAAACATTTATTTTAATTTTAGATCAATTTAATTTTGGTTTGTTCTGCAAAAAAAAATATTTTTTCACTCACAATTTTTTAATATTGTTTATTGTTTTTTGTGAGTTAAAATAATTGTTTTCCAAAATAATGTTTTTTCCTAGTTTATAAGTGATTTTTGCTTGGCATGAGCATGTATGTGTTTTTGTTGTGATTGTGTGCTGCATTGCATGGCAGATTCTACAAGCGATACTGTGAGTTGAGAGCCAAAATCAATGCTGGCAATTCATGTCCTGCTTTGCACGCAGCCTCACTACCTACCAGGTCTGCTTCATTGAAGGAAAAACATTATACAAGGTACAAAAACTCGCATACAAGGTCTAATAAAAAAAAAGAATTTCTAATAAAATATATATGTTTATAATCTTCAATTTCTATGATGTTTCCATAGAAAAGTCCTCCTTGTGTTTTTGCATATTTATAACTTAGCCTCCACTTTGTGAAATACTGGTAGAAAACTTCTTTTGGTGTCCTCAACTGAGATTTGGAATCTATTACAACCATTCTGGAACAATATTTACTTATTGCCTTGTTGAATTTGCAAATAGCCAAAAGTCAATAGAATAATATTGTTCTATTATGGCATCACTTGTTTTGTTTTAGTTTACCAAGTTTTAGTTTACTTTTGAATAATTGAAAAAAGTATATATTTTTATAGAATATATTCATATTAAATAAAATAAAATACTGATGTATTAGCAAGTCTAAAATTCCTTAGTTTTTCTTTATTAGTTAAAGTAATTTTTTCTCGCATATTGTATAAGACATGAAGTTGTTATTATAGTATTAATTTTTGTTTGTATGTCCAAAGACTAACAATTCAGAAAAACAACTTTGATGTAAACAAAATTAGAAGGATTTTAACGTATTATTGAAATTGATATTGTTTTACATTTAGTCTTCTGAAAACTCCTACTTGATTAATTAATCACTTTGTTTCAATCTAGTAAGCCAAACATTTGATTTTCATTTATGACCCATTTCAATAATTTGTCTATAATGTCAGCAAATTTGTGTAATAGTGGTTACTGGATTCTCCTTTACTGAAAATTACCTTTTTATGTATTCATATCAATATGCATTTTATAGATTGAAGAATTCAGACTTTTTTTCTGCCTTGTTAAACTCATGGTCCAACCACTAATATAAATATATAGCAGCAGCACTATCATTGCTGAAGATTTCCACATAAAAGGTTGCCAAACACATAGAAGAAAGTTGTACTCACTAACCCATTGTGGATTAGATTATCTGAGATCTATTCTTGAAGCAGACACTAATTCCTAGTGTCAATTGAATTGTATTTCATTATAAAAATATTTTTAGGTTAGTTTTGGTTGGTAAAGATTATTTAGATTTTTTGGACTAGGAGACTGACAGACTTACCTTGGTAAGAGCCCACACTGTAGTCTTGAAATAGAAACACATAAAAGCACTTAAACAATGATATATTTCAACCACACAGTGGTCTTTGTCAATCGAAGAGAAAACACAAAAAGAAATATGAGAGAATGAAATAAAATAAATATAAGTTGTAATCACAGATTGTGTAGAGTAAAAATCAGATGACACAGATGCACAGATTAAAGATATATATATATATATATATATATATATATATATATATATATATATATATTCTTGATATTTAACGTTATCCATTGTTTTTCCGTTGCACTGACTTTATGAAGTTAATATATTACTATGTAAGTAATTTTATCCACCATTAAGTGCAATAATGGTCTGTCAGACAGACCGAACATCCACAACAGAAAAACATCAGTGATTCGACAATGGTCAATTGACCGAAAGGTGCCTCATCACTCAAGGTAAAATTATTGCACTTAATGGTGGATAAAATTACTTACATAGTAATATATTAACTTCATATATATATATATATATATATATATATATATATATATATATATGTTTCCATGAGCATATGAGTGATTATAGTTTATATAAGTCTGTCAGGGAAAATGAGATAAGGTTATTAGGGGGGGGGGAAAAAAAGGAAAAAAATGAATGGATTTATCTGATGTTGAGGTTAGGGGATTCTCTGGACTTAGTATACCACTGGTATGATAGTTCCCACCTTCTCAGTTCTGAGGGATTGCAATCAGGGGGGAGTGATTTAATTATTTTTGTGGTATAGCAGTCATCAAAAGTTGTGATGTTGTGACTCGCAGCATGTTGAGCTGTTGGTCTATCCATATTCATAATTTTAACATCATGTCTGTGACCATTCATTCTGATATTCAGACCATCCGTGGTCAGGCCTATGTACTGTGCTGAGCAAAGCTTACATTGTAGCTGGTATATGACATTTTTCGATGTACAATTATGATGACCCTGTATTTCGAAGACCATTTTTGTTGTTTGGCTGTTGAAACTATTTGCTGAGGGGTGTATTGGACACGTCTTGCATCTAGGTCTATTGCATGGGAAGGAGCCATGAGGAAGTTTGTGTGATTTCTTTGCATCAGGGTCTGGTAGTTTAGGATGTACTAGGATGTTTTTCAAGTTGGGAGGTTGCTTGTACCAAATTTGAGGTGGATCGGTGAAAATTTATGGTGTGGACAGAAGCTTGAAGAATTTTGAAGCCATCTCTCAATATCTTGTTGAGTTTATGTAGACCAGGATGGTAGTCTGTTATTAAAGACAGTTTATTTTGTTCTGTTTGGGGTGAACCGAGGATTGTGCTGAATGAATTGGGTTTTCAATGAGTTTTTTTGGGTATCCTCTTCTCTGGAAGGCTGTTGATATCTTTCTATTAAAATCTTCCAATTCCCTATCATTCGAACAGATTCTCTTACCCCTGATTGCTTGACTGTATGGAATGGATCGTTTTATGTTTATTGGGTGGTTGCTGTCGAAATGGAGATATTGTAGGTGGTTTGTCGGTTCGATGTGAATTCCTGTGTTGATATTTCCATTCTGGAGTGTTACCTCTACATCCAAAAAGGTGATGGCTGTTGTAGATTTCTCCCAGGTAAATTGAAGTGTGGAGAATTGTGTCAGGCTGTCTAAAAATGCCTCAAGTGTTGAAGCACCCTGTGACCAAATTAGGAAGATGTCATCTATATATCTATACCAACATAATGGCTGGTGTGTTTGTGTCTTTAGAAAACTTTCTTCCAACAATCCCATGTACAGATTTGCGTACGATGGTGCCATTCTTGTGCCCATTGCTGTTCCCTTTATTTGAAGGTAGTTCCTTCCCTCAAACTGAAAGTTGTTCTTCTCGAGGATGAACCTGGTCAGGTTCACAAGAAAAGGTGTAGTGGGAGAAGGCTTGCATTAATTATGTATTTATTAAATTAAAAACAATATAACTGTAAGTTAAAAATTATTATTTTTCAGTTTTATCTAATATATTTTAATAACAAATTGTGAATTCTATATTTCATATACAGAAATAAATTCTGAAGAGGGGATCCTTGTATCTTCCAACTAACTTAAAGGTAGTGGTTTGTTGTTTCGAGTTTTCAAAATACATTTGCCAAACAAGTTCGTTCCTACAACAATTATTTAAAAAATATTTTTGGGCAAAAGAATACAAAATAAATTATTTATTTTCTAGAACAAACTCTTTTTGAAAATTGATTTTCTATCTATGTGTGTTTATGTTTAATGTAATTTGTGAGGAGTCCTAAAACACAAATGTTATTTTAAGATCAACACTTAATAGACTTTCTTATCACACCAAAGCTTTAGTTCGTGTTTTCCCATTCGATTTGAAACTGTAAATAGAGCCACCAACTTTCTTTACTTATTTTAAGACCCAGGGCTGCTGACTCTAGACTCAAGGAGTAAGAGTCCTAGACAGTTAACAGTCTTTAAATTTAGCCATATCTCTGTGTAGTAGTAAATTTGGTCACTTACTACATTCTTACGTATTTATAGTTTTTAAATTTTGCACAACAGCCTCTGATTGCTTAACACTACAGCAGATTCTCGGTGGCAGATTCAATACAGGTTTATTGGCAGAACAGTGTATTACACACTAAAATATTGTTTTATTTATCGGGTCACAAATAAAAGAAAGAAATACAAATGGTAAATTACTGTATGACAAATAATAAAACACAATAAAAAAGACAGAGAAAAAAAGATAATTTACATACAAAACTAAAGACCCTACTACTAAAATAAGCACTCAACGTTTAACTCGGAATGTTTATTTCTGTTTGTGCCATGTGTTTCACAAAGTCATAGAGATCGATAATGTAAACGGAGACATAGATAATACAAATATCACGTCCGAGACTATTTATAGCTGAGATTAGATGACATTTATTTACTACAATCTTATGATGACACATTAGGTTTTCGGGCATCCAAGCATTTCGTCAATGACTCATATTTACAATAGTCTGTTTCCACCTCGAGTTGGTTCATTCACTGTAATAGGGCAATTATCAATAATTCTTGTGTTAGTTCAGAAAGCTTAGTTAATTTTTATGATCGTTAATTTTACTGGATATTTTGTCGCGTTAAGTTGTTCAAACTAAAAAAAAAAACATTGAAATATAAAAGTTAAACCAAATTAAATCTATTCATAAAACTCCCTGAAGCATTGTTTCAGTTGAAGCATCAAAAGTTAAATTGGGATGGTCGGATTTAAAAACAACTCAGGCACAATATTCTCCAAACTCTTCTGAAGCACTGACGTAAAAATCAAACCTTTATACAAACGCGTATCAACACTAGAGAAGTTTCAATTAGCCTGGTAGTGAGCGTGCCGGTGAGCTCGCCGTCTCTATGAAAATAAGCTGGGAGCGCACAGGCATGCTCTTTGTGCCTCGTAGGGGAACCCAGAGCATGCCGGTACGCTAGTCATACTGAACGTGTTAAAATTCGTCTTTATTTTTAACATCTTTTTTGTAGCAAACTTTTCAGGTTTATCATAGTATCTTCATCAAACTCACACTACTACTTCATTACACCATATTCAGCTGCTAACATTTTTATAGTCATCTGCTTTCTCCAGTATTTTAAGAGCTTTCTGGTTTATTTTAAATAAAACAAACTCATTTATTTCTAGAACTTATTAAGGCCTTAAAACTACAAAGAACAAATTGTAAGGCATAAACTAACAAGTAATAGAGATGTAAGTCGCAAAGGCATATAATTCTCTTGACAGCATCTGTAGTTTTAGATGTGCAAGTCTGCAGGGCTGCTGACCCTCAGCAGGACTAGGGAGAGTGGTTCACTGACATGCTTAGTGTTACCAATACTCTACTCTATTCTATTTATATTTTAAATTTTCACATTATTTTAATTGCTGAACATGAAGTTGTAAAATTACTAGATTTGAATTTGAGATTCTATTGTTATTATTACTATTTTCTCATTAACATTAAAATTAATTTTAAAATAAAGTTTGTCATTTGAACCATGTATGAATATTACTAAAATAAAATCTACTGAAAGAGGTGTATTATATGACCATTCATCATTGTGTTGTTTTACATCAGATTCTAATATAAATCATACTTTTCAGTTACATATTCATATTATTGGACCGTTTTCTCAATATATTAAAAATGATTACCTTCACAATAAGTTTAAAGAATATAATCAACTAGGGGTCCTACCTGTTAATGTTTGAATTATTAGTATAATTTGTAATTTTCATTATCATTTAACCACTAAAAAATTATCATAAAAACTGTGTTAAAGTTATGTTTTATTAAACTAGTTATATTTACTTTAAAAATGCAAAGATTTTAAGGAATAGAAATCAGAGTAATTATGAAGAGAAAAGTATTCAAGTTTTAAATTTTTGTCTAAAACATTATTATTTAACTGTGTTTTCCATATTAAAAATCAAATATAATAAATTTTCTGCATAGTAATACTTGTATTCAGGATGCATTTAATTTTATTGTAAACATTTTTTAATCTTTACTGTATCAAAATCCTTTTCTTATGAAATTAACAGCTTTGTATATAGTAGTCATAAGATAGAGTTGTTATATTTTTGTACAATTGTATTTCTATTAAACCTCTTAAACAAGTTACAGGAAATTTTAATAAGTTTTACTTACGTAACAATTTTTTTATTATGTAGCGATGTATTATTTTTTTGATTTCAAGTTTATAAAGTATGATTGTTTTTAAAACCACATGCCACACTGGTATTTCATACTTGGAAACGTTTCCACTACTGCATCACATTTATAATACTGTATTATTTAAAGTTATTCCCAAAATTAGATATTTAAGATACTAGATACAGTTAGAGATGTGTAATATAGCATGCAACTTTTGCCATATTTCCCCCAATATATATATATATATATATATATATATATATATATATATATATATATATATATATATTTAGGTTAGTTTTGGTTGGTAAAGATTATTTAGATTTTTTGGACTAGGAGACTGACAGACTTACCTTGATGAGAGTCCACTCTGTAGTCTTGAAATAGAAACACATAAAAGCACTTGAACAATGATATATTTCAACCACACAGTGGTCTTTGTCAATCGAAGAGAAAACACAATAAAATTTTATTTCATTCTCTCATATTTCTTTTTGTTTTCTCTTCGATTGACAAAGACCACTGTGTGGTTGAAATATATCATTGTTCAAGTGCTTTTATGTGTTTCTATTTCAAGACTACAGAGTGGACTCTTACAAAGGTAAGTCTGTCAGTCTCCTAGTCCAAAAAATCTATATATATATATATATATATATATATATATATATATATATATATAGATTTTTTGGACTAGGAGACTGACAGACTTACCTTGGTAAGAGTCCACTCTGTAGTCTTGAAATAGTAACACATAAAGGCACTTAAACAATGATATATTTCGACCACACAGTGGTCTTTATCAATCGAAGAGAAAACACAAAAAGAAATATGAGAGAATGAAATAAAATAATTGTAATCACAGATTGTGTAGAGTAGAAATCAGATGTCACAGATGCACAGATTAAAGATATATATATTGTTTCCATGAACATATGAGTGATTATAGTTTATATAAGTCTGTCAGGGGGAAAGAGATAAGGCTATTTGGAGAAAAAAAAAAAAAAAAAAAAAAAAAAAAAAAAAAAATGAATGGATTTATCTGATGTTGAGGTTAGGGGATTCTCTGGACTTGGTATACCACTGGTATGATAGTTCCCACCTTCTCAGTTCTGAGGGATTGCAATCAGGGGGGAGTGATTTAATTATTTTTGTGGTATAGCAGTCATCAAAAGTTGTGATGTTGTGACTCGCAGCATGTTGAGCTGTTGGTCTATCCATATTCATAATTTTAACATCATGTCTGTGGCCATTCATTCTGATATTCAGACCATCCGTGGTCAGGCCTATGTACTGTGCTGAGCAAAGTTTACATTGTAGCTGGTATATGACATTTTTCGATGTACAATTATGATGACCCTGTATTTTGAAGACCATTTTTGTTGTTTGGCTGTTGAAACTATTTGCTGAGGGGTGTATTGGACACGTCTTGCATCTAGGTCTATTACATGGGAAGGAGCCATGAGGAAGTTTGTGTGGTTTCTCTGCATCAGGGTCTGGTAGTTTAGGATGTACTAGGATGTTTTTCAAGTTGGGAGGTTGCTTGTACCAAATTTGTGGTGGATCGGTGAAAAGATTTTTGGTGTGGACGGAAGCTTGAAGAATTTTGAAGCCATCTCTCAATATCTTGTTGAGTTTATGTAGACCAGGATGGTAGTCTGTTATTAAAGACAGTTTATTTTGTTCTGTTTGTGGTTTATGGTGAACCGAGGATTGTGCTGAATGAATTTGGTTTTCAATGAGTTTTTTTGGGTATCCTCTTCTCTGGAAGGCTGTTGATATCTTTCTATTAAAATCTTCCAATTCCCTATCATTCGAACAGATTCTCTTACCCCTGATTGCTTGACTGTATGGAATGGATCGTTTTATGTTTATTGGGTGGTTGCTGTCGAAATGGAGATATTGTAGGTGGTTTGTAGGTTTGATGTGAATTCCTGTGTTGATATTTCCATTCTGGAGTGTTACCTCTACATCCAAAAAGGTGATGGCTGATGTAGATTTCTCCCAGGTAAATTGAAGTGTGGAGAATTGTGTCAGGCTGTCTAAAAATGTCTCAAGTGTTGAAGCACCCTGTGTCCAAATTAGGAAGATGTCATCTATATATCTATACCAACATAATGGCTGGTGTGTTTGTGTCTTTAGAAAACTTTCTTCCAACAATCCCATGTACAGATTTGCGTACGATGGTGCCATTCTGGTACCCATTGCTGTTCCCTTTATTTGAAGGTAGTTCCTTCCCTCAAACTGAAAGTTGTTCTTCTCGAGGATGAACCTGGTCAGGTTCACAAGAAACCTCTCTCTATACCAACATCCCTCATGCACATGGCCTATCTGCAATAGAGAATTTTCTAAACAAACGCCCAGGCAAGCCTTCTCCTACTACACCATCCTCGAGAAGAACAACTTTCAGTTTGAGGGAAGGAACTACCTTCAAATAAAGGGAACAGCAATGGGTACCAGAATGGCACCATCGTACGCAAATCTGTACATGGGATGGTTGGAAGAAAGTTTTCTAAAGACACAAACACACCAGCCATTATGTTGGTATAGATATATAGATGACATCTTCCTAATTTGGACACAGGGTGCTTCAACACTTGAGACATTTTTAGACAGCCTGACACAATTCTCCACACTTCAATTTACCTGGGAGAAATCTACATCAGCCATCACCTTTTTGGATGTAGAGGTAACACTCCAGAATGGAAATATCAACACAGGAATTCACATCAAACCTACAAACCACCTACAATATCTCCATTTCGACAGCAACCACCCAATAAACATAAAACGATCCATTCCATACAGTCAAGCAATCAGGGGTAAGAGAATCTGTTCGAATGATAGGGAATTGGAAGATTTTAATAGAAAGATATCAACAGCCTTCCAGAGAAGAGGATACCCAAAAAAACTCATTGAAAACCAAATTCATTCAGCACAATCCTCGGTTCACCATAAACCACAAACAGAACAAAATAAACTGTCTTTAATAACAGACTACCATCCTGGTCTACATAAACTCAACAAGATATTGAGAGATGGCTTCAAAATTCTTCAAGCTTCCGTCCACACCAAAAATCTTTTCACCGATCCACCACAAATTTGGTACAAGCAACCTCCCAACTTGAAAAACATCCTAGTACATCCTAAACTACCAGACCCTGATGCAGAGAAACCACACAAACTTCCTCATGGCTCCTTCCCATGTAATAGACCTAGATGCAAGACGTGTCCAATACACCCCTCAGCAAATAGTTTCAACAGCCAAACAACAAAAATGGTCTTCAAAATACAGGGTCATCATAATTGTACATCGAAAAATGTCATATACCAGCTACAATGTAAACTTTGCTCAGCACAGTACATAGGCCTGACCACGGATGGTCTGAATATCAGAATGAATGGCCACAGACATGATGTTAAAATTATGAATATGGATAGACCAACAGCTCAACATGCTGCGAGTCACAACATCACAACTTTTGATGACTGCTATACCACAAAAATAATTAAATCACTCCCCCCTGATTGCAATCCCTCAGAACTGAGAAGGTGGGAACTATCATACCAGTGGTATACCAAGTCCAGAGAATCCCCTAACCTCAACATCAGATAAATCCATTCATTTTTTTTTTTTTTTTTTTTTTTTTTTTTTTTTTTTTTTTTTTCTCCAAATAGCCTTATCTCTTTCCCCCTGACAGACTTATATAAACTATAATCACTCATATGTTCATGGAAACAATATATATATCTTTAATCTGTGCATCTGTGACATCTGATTTCTACTCTACACAATCTGTGATTACAATTATTTTATTTCATTCTCTCATATTTCTTTTTGTGTTTTCTCTTCGATTGATAAAGACCACTGTGTGGTCGAAATATATCATTGTTTAAGTGCCTTTATGTGTTACTATTTCAAGACTACAGAGTGGACTCTTACCAAGGTAAGTCTGTCAGTCTCCTAGTCCAAAAAATCTAAATAATCTTTACCAACCAAAACTAACCTAAAAATAAATATATATATATATATATATATTTAGGTTAGTTTTGGTTGGTAAAGATTATTTAGATTTTGATTATAGAACAATGGCAGACCCCGGATAATCCGCAAACCGGTTAATCCGCCCACGGATAATCAGGAGTTTACTGTATATATATATATATATATATATATATATATATATATATATATATATATATATATATATATATATATATATATATAAAATACGTTTTCTTGTTTAATAATTTAAAACAACACAGGTTATTCAAATACAAGAATATTTATTATTTTATATCCAAAGCTTTTCGTTGGCAAACAGTACCAACATCATCAGGAATGAAAATTACAATAATGTCAATAATTACATTATTGTAATTTTCATTCCTGATGATGTTGGTACTGTTTGCCAACGAAAAGCTTTGGATATAAAATAATAAATATTCTTGTATTTGAATAACCTGTGTTGTTTTAATATATATATATATATATATATATATATATATATATATATATATATATATATATTTATTATCATTGATTAAGTGCTTTTATGTGTTTCTATTTCAAGACTACAGAGTGGACTCTTACCAAGGTAAGTCTGTCAGTCTCCTAGTCCAAAAAATCTATATATATATATATATATATATATATATATACAGTCGAACCTCTGTATAACGAAGTAGATTATCCAGAAAAAAAATTTGTTGTAGAGAGGTATTCGTTATTGAGACGTTGTGTTGTAAAGAATGCTCCCACCCCATCTTACGCATAAAGGGATACAGTATAATATCGCGAGCGTAGTTAATGTAATAGGCCAATGTTAATATAGGATAATGTTTTATAAAGTCTCAATTTATTTGAAATTCAAGTTGTTAAAAATGTTTTATTGATGTTTCTTCATTGTATTAGATATTCACATTCAATATTTTTCATAGGGTCTACTCTGTATAGGCTATTATGATAAGTTATCTAATGCTTATGAAAACTTACTGGTAAATAAGTACACTCACCAATTCATTTTAAGGAAGCATGACTTGAACGTAGTGGAATTTAATCGAAGCAAACTCAGTAAGCCGTAATTTAGTAACTGTATTATTGATTAACCGTATTACATTTATTAACTGCCTATACTGATTTCATTTGAATACACACAATCTATCAGTATTTTATTTTTATATACACAATTCAATTTCAAACAACAAAAACTGTTTTATACACTATACAGACTGTATCCGGAGAAACAAATACTGTATTAAATTAAACATAAAATATGATTTACAGTAATACAGTAACTTCGTACTGTATATAGGTACTTTTTAAATCGTTTCTAGTTTTCAAAATTTTACTTGAAAAAGTTAGTAATTTTTTGTTGCACTTTACGGCACAAATAAAAATAAGTAACTGAGCTAGCAACATTTGTGCCACGTGTTCCACAAAGCCATAGAGATCGATAATGTAAACGGAGACATAGATAATACATATGTCACGTCCGAGACTATTTATAGCTGAGATTATCTGACATTTGTTTACTACAACCTTATGTTGACACATTAGGTTTTCGGGCGTCCAAGCATTTTGTCAATGACTCATATTTACAATAGTCTGTTCCCACCTCGAGTTGGTTCATTCCCTCTAATAGGACAATTATCATTTATTCTCGCGTTAGTTCAGAAAGCTTAGTTAATTTTTATGATCGTTAATTTTACTGGATATTTTGCCGCGTTAAGTTGTTCAAACTAAAAAAAAAAAACATTGAAATATATAAGATAAACCAAATTAAATCTATTCATAAAACTCCCTGAAGCATTGTTTCAGTTGAAGCATAAAAAGTTAAATTGGGATGGTCGGATTTAAAAACAACTCAGGCACAATGTGCACAATGCTCTCCAAACCCTTTTTTAAAGCACTGACCTAAAAATCAAATCTTTATACACATATCGACACTAGAGAAGTTTCAATTAGCCTGGGAGTGAGCGTGCCGGTGAGCTCGCCGTATCTAAGGAAGTATTTCTAAGGAAATAAGCTGGGAGGGCATCTGTAAAGGAACCCAGAGCGTGCCGGAACGCTAGCCGTGCTGAACGTGTTAACTGAACCGAACTATATCATGTAGTCAATTGCCAACATGTGTTTCGCCTACCATTCTTGGTTTTGTTGACCTTCCTGCTGAAAATAAACAATTTCCTGGAAATGCCATTGTGAGCTGCCTGTAAAACACTACATTACTTCGGTTGAAATGGAAAAAAAAACTTCGTTATTGAGAGGTCCGAAATTCATTACACAGAGGTAAATAAGCAGTATAACTTCTAAAATGTCATGGGACATGATAAAAATTCGTTATATAAAGGATTTTGTTATCTGGAGGTTCGTTATATAGAGGTTCGACTGTGTGTGTATATATATATATATATATATATATATATATATATATATATATATATATATATATATATATATATATATATATATATATAGGAATTTTTTGGACTTGATAGGAGACTGACAGACTTACCTAAAAAGGCAATAGTCCAAAACTGCAATCTCTTGGAAATAAGCACTTATAAAACACATATAAAACACTTAATACACTTTTATTTGAAATATTTCGATCAACATGATCTTCTTCAGTCAAGAAAGAGAAAAACAAAACAAAAGCGATATATATATCACTTTCACTTATGTACTTAAACAAGAATCTTACTTGGTATTTATGCGAGCTAATTTTCATTGGCTGGCTGTGCCGTCGTCCTCAGGCATACTGAACAGGGTTGTAGACTGCGAGCTGAGTGGATTTCCCGTTGACCTTGGTGTACTGTTATATTCTATTTTTAGATTCACTGCACTGTGCGAGTTTTTTACGCTTGTTTTGGGGTTAATATTGTCTATTAGATTGAATAATTTATCGTTTTTTGATGTTATTTGTTTTTGTTCGTTAATGATATTATTTTTATTTTTATAAATTTCTAGTTGTTCCCAGATTGTCATTTTGAGGCCTTTTTGAACTTTTTTTACTAGGTGTATGTTTTTTTAATGTGGGGAATGTGTGTTTGTTTTTGATGGGATGTGTGGCTAAGTTTGAGTTATAAATTTCAGGTTTGATGTATGCATTGAGGTGTTCTTGATATCTGTCTTTTAATTTCTTTTTTGTTTGGCCTATGTATATTTTATTACAGTCTGGGCATTCGATTTTGTATATTCCGTTATTAAGTGTGGGACATATTTTTTCTAGTTGGTTTATTTTGTTGATTATGTTTCCTGTGTTTTTGTAGGCTATGTTAATATTATTATTTTTTAGTGTTTTAGTTATTCCTTTTATGTTGTATCCTGTGTATGTGAATGTAGCCCATTTTGTTGTTTGTGGTTCGATTTTAGGTTGTTTTAATTTATTTAATATTTTAAATTCCAATTTATCTATAGTTTTTTTATTGTATCCATTTTTTTGAGCTATTTGATATTTTATTTGATTTTCTTTGGTTTTTTCTTCATTATTTAGACAATTTAGGCAATTTTAGCATCCTGTATAAAAGTGAGTTGTAAGCGGCCATTTTATGTTGTGGGGGATGGTTGGAGTGGTTTGGTATTGTATTAATGGTTTGTGTGGGTTTCCTATAGATAGAATATTCAATGTTATTTGTATTTCTGGTCAATGTTAGGTCTAGATGGTTTATTTTATTGTTTATTTCTTCCTCCATGGTGAATTGTATGTTAGGGTGTAAGTTATTGATTTCATTTAAGATGATGTTATTATTTATTGCTTTATTTTGTGAGATGTATAATCCATCATCAACATATCGTATCCAATGTCCGTTGGGGTCGTGTGTTTTTATGGTTTGTGTGATTAATTCGTCAAGTTTTTGGAGGTAAATTTCTGATATTATACTTGAAAGTGGTGATCCCATTGCTAAGCCGCCATCTATTTGTTTATATATCTTATTATTGAATATGAAATAGTTTTGGTTTAGTATGGTCTTTAGGCATTTTATGATTTGGTTTGTGTATTTGGGGTAGGTTTTAAGGTCAGTTAATTTGTTTTTTATTATTTGGATGGTTTCGTTGATTGGTATATTAGAGTACATGTTTGTGATATCAAATTAAATGAATTTGGTGTTTTCGGTTATGTTTATTGTTTTTAATATTTCCGTTAATTCAATTGAATTTTTTATGGTGTATTTATTTTCCAATTTAAGTTCGTGTTTCAGGTTTTTTGCTATTATTTGTGATATTTTATAGGGAGGTGCATTTTTAAAATTTATTAAGGGTCTTATGGGATTGTTGATTTTATGTATTTTGATGAGGGCGTTCATTTTGGGGGGTTTTGGGTTGTCTATTGTATATTGGTAAGGATTTTTTTGGTTGAATAAATTGTCATTGTTTTTTGCTAATTGTATGATTTCGTTTTGGTATTTTTTGGTGGGGTCTTTGTTTAATTCTATGCAATTGTTGGAATTTATGAATTCTTCTGTTTTTTGGTTGTATTCTGTTTTTGATATGATTACTGTAGCATTGCTTTTGTCCGCTTTAGTTGCAATTATTTCGTTTTTGAATAGTTTTTGTTTCAATTTGTTAATTTGGTTTATTTGTATTTTATTTTCACCGTGATTTCCTTTTTTGATTGTTTTGTTGATGATTTTGTTGATTTCGTGTGATGCTATGTTTCTGATGTTATCTTGATTTTCGTAATTAATGAGATTTATTGCCAGTTCTGTTTCTACTATGAGGTTTTCTATTGTGTTTTGTAATTTTGGTTTGATGTTGGTTTTTGTGCTAAAAACTCGCACAGTGCAGTGAATCTAAAAATAGAACATAACAGTACACCAAGGTCAACGGGAAATCCACTCAGCTCGCAGTCTACAACCCTGTTCAGTATGCCTGAGGACGACGGCACAGCCAGCTATTGAAAGTTAGCTCGCATAAATACCCAAGTAAGATTCTTGTTTAAGTACATAAGTGAAAGTGATAAGTGTATACAAGAAAACATGTTGCATAATCTACAAATATATATATATATATATATATATATATATATATATATATAGATTTTTTGGACTAGGAGACTGACAGACTTACCTTGGTAAGAGTCCACTCTGTGGATACTCTCTGGTAACAGAGTGGACTCTTACCAAGGTAAGTCTGTCAGTCTCCTAGTCCAAAAAATCTAAATAATCTTTACCAACCAAAACTAACCTAAATATATATATATATATATATATATATATATACAGTAAACTCCTGATTATCCGTGGAATAGGGTGGCCCGGCAACGCCGGATAACGAATTCCCCGGATAGTCCGCTATGAACAAAGAATACGCAAAACTATCGATAATTGGTTATTATACCATAAATTACACAAATAATGACCCTGGTTAATGCAATTCACAAATAATCTTAAGAGGACAAAATAAATACAAAAAATAATTTAAAATGTCGATTTATTTGACGGATTATAACATGTACATTTATATGTCTAACTATTTACAATACATACATAAGTAGGCCTATATGTCAAAAGTAAGTATGTATGTACATATGTAATTTCCTTTACACATAATAGTCTACTTTTTAACAAAAAAATCTGTCACTTTCGTCTGTTTTTTTGTGAGCATTGATTTAGCATTAATGTGCGATCTAAGTTTCTTGAGAACCATTCTGTCGCACAGTGCCTACTTGTGTCACAAAGCCATAAAGATCGATAATGTATATGACGGACATGGATAATGCATGTCACGTCCTAGACTATTTATAGCCGAGCTGATATTTGTTTACAATCTTATAATACACAATCCTATAATCTGATACACATTAGGTTTTTGGGCGTCCAAGCACTTTGTCATTTTCTCTTATATACAGTAGTCGTTAAACACGAAATAACAAATTACGAAAATAACCTAACCATACTTGAAATAAATAACAACCCAATAGAACTAAACTCACTAGAAAAATACCACATTTATAAAAACATACACTACAATTTAATGAATCTACAAACAACATATACAGAAGACACACTATATAGAAACATCATACACACAGATCAAGAAAAAGTGCGCGTAACGTCAACAAACACCAACTTCACAGACCGAACATCTACAACAGAAAAACATCAGTGATTCGACAATGGTCAATTGACCGAAAGGTGCCTCATCACTCAAGGTAAAATTATTGCACTTAATGGTGGATAAAATTACTTACAATAGTAATATATTAACTTCATATATATATATATATATATATATATATATATATATATATATATATATTATCATTGATTAAGTGCTTTTATGTGTTTCTATTTCAAGACTACAGAGTGGACTCTTACCAAGGTAAGTCTGTCAGTCTCCTAGTCCAAAAAATCTATATATATATATATATATATATATATATATATATATATATATATATATATATATATATATATATATATATATATATATGTATACAGTCGGACCTCCATATATCAAAATTGTAGGTTCCTTATAAAAAATTTTATATATAGAAACTTCGATAAAGAGAAATCTGATTTTTCCGTAAAGACTCATATTACAGTATTACGCAAGTTTACGCGAACGTAACCATAATGCTTAAGAAACAGTACTACCGTGTTTGTTTACAATAAAGTTTGTTCTCTTCTACAGTATTATAGGGCACGAACTATACCTAAATATCAAAATCTTGTTGCTGTTCAGGACGAGCTGGAAAATTATAAAATACAAACAGTGATGAAAACACGTATTTAGTTAATACTGAACATACCGTACATACCTTAATAATATTGCATTTTATTGTTGGGTAGTAAAATAACTTTGAATATCCTTTTGTACAAAGTTTGATGTAGATTCTTCGTAAAGATGTACACATTTGTTAAGAGACTGGAAAATTTCATCACATACGTTTTCTACGAATTTAAGTCCGCGATGAATCGTTTCAAATGCTGCCGTCATTTCTTTCTTGGAAGGTTTAGGAACTTCTATATCTTCTGTCTCGGTGCCCTCATCTTCAACTTCAGGATTTATTAAAGAACTTAATATATCATCATCTGTTGGATATTCAGCTACAATAACGTCTTCATCCACCCTTAAAAATTCATTTAGCGAAACATTGTCGTTGATCGTGCCTGCCGATTGTAAATGCTCCCAACATTCCTCAATTTGCGGCAGTACATTACTTTCTTCCACAACAGATCTTTCAGAGAAGTCGGCTTTTAAAAAACCAATTTCTTATCATCGATTCCGCAACATCATTTTGCCACACCTTTACTAATTGTGATATACACAGCCTGAGGTTGATAACATTTTCAATAGGTTTGTCATTTTGCAATGCAAGAATAAGTCTCTTTAGAACCTGTTTTCTATAATACATTTTAAGAGTTTTAATGACGCCTTGATCCATCGGTTGTAGTTAGAGGTGGTATTTGGAGGGAAAAAAACAAGCTTCACACTCACAAACTTTTTTGAGACAGAAGACAGATGTGCAGGGCAATTGTCCACAAAAAGAACGACTTTTCTCTTTTGCTTAATCATTACTTCGTCAAATTTCAATAGCCACTTCTCAAAAATTTCACTCGTCATCCATGATTTTTTATTGTATTCATAGTCAACATCTAACGACTTCACTTCTTTAAAACATCTTGGCTGCTTGATTTTCCCAATGACCAAAATTTTACATTTTTCTTTTCCAGACATATTAGCACATACCACAACAGTAACTGGCTCTTTGCTGTGTTTACCTCCAAAGCATTTATCGTTTTTAAAGGTTAGCGTCTTATTTGGTAAACACTTGAAAAAAAAGGGCAGTTTTATCCATATTAAAATTATTGTCAGGCTCATACTCTTCTACAATTGATTTTTAAATTGTAGCTTTCCACTGGCTACAATCTGCTTCGGATACACATCCGCTTTCTCCCGAAATAACCTTTTCTACAATTACAAGGCGCTTCTGAAATTTGTCTAGCCATCCCGAACTTGCTTGGAACTCTTTGTGTCCTAATCTTTATGCATATTCTATGCCTTTTCTTTTATGAGAGGTCCTGGAACAGGCATGTTTTTATCTCGTACCATTTTCACCCACTTGAAAACCGCCTCGCCAAAATCATCGTATTTACATATTTTTGAACGTTTTCTGTCCCCTCATAAAGATTCATAACTTTTTAAAACAGTCGTGATTATTTATTATCGTCAACACTGTACTGGGTGGAACGCCAAACTTCTGCGCAACATCTTTTTTTCGTACTCCACTATCAACGTCTTTTAATAATTTTACCTTTTCCGTGACACTCAAGGACTTTCTCTTGGGCAAACGTCAACAGAAACTCAAAACCAAAATCAACAAAACTACAGTAATGCTACTAAACGTAACAAACAGTCCACGTTAAACGGTGAAAAAGAAAACCGACTTACAGTAATCTAAACAAACCAGACCACGCACTAACCAATAACCGAATGACAAGACTTGTTCACATGAAATACAATATAGTACTGCACTCTGTCCTGAAAGAAATGAGTAAGAGTTTATGAGAAAGTCATGTTAGTCACGCCCAACCACCCAGACAAAGTCTTAACAGATGTCAACATATTGTCACATTGCTCCCTCTCTCTCTCTCAATGTTTCTAAATGAATAGTGTGTTACGAGAGGGCTACGTGACATTCAATAACACGTTTTGTTACACATTTTATTTTCAATATTTAAAAATAGGTATGTGCAGTAGTTTTATTTTCTCCAAAATTAAGTTTGATATATAGAATTTGTTTTCGATATACAGAGACATTTTTCCATTGAACTTTCAAGGGACTCGGAAATAATTCAATAGAGAATTTCGATATATAGAAGTTCAATAAATAGAGGTCCGACTGTATATGTATATATATATATATATATATATATATATATAGATTTTTTGGACTAGGAGACTGACAGACTTACCTTGGTAAGAGTCCACACTGTAGTCTTGAAATAGAAACACATAAAAGCACTTAAACAATGATATATTTCAACCACACAGGGGTCTTTGTCAATCGAAGAGAAAACACAAAAAGAAATATGAGAGAATGAAATAAAATAAATATAAGAACAATGATAGAACTTATATTTATTTTATTTCATTCTCTCATATTTCTTTTTGTGTTTTCTCTTCGATTGACAAAGACCACTGTGTGGTTGAAATATATCATTGTTTAAGTGCTTTTATGTGTTTCTATTTCAAGACTACAGAGTGGACTCTTACCAAGGTAAGTCTGTCAGTCTCCTAGTCCAAAAAATCTAAATAATCTTTACCAACCAAAACTAACCTATATATATATATATATATATATATATATATATATATATATATATATATATATATATATATATATTTTAAACAACATAGGTTATTCAAATACAAGAATATTTATTAATTTATATCCAAAGCTTTTCGTTGGCAAACAGTACCAACATCATCAGGAATGAAAATTACAATAATGTAAGCTATAGGCCTAAAACATATGTTTAATTAGAAATAGAATTGTTGCTAAATTTATACAAATTGCCAAATTATTTTGTTGCTGTAACATTATAGACATTGAATATAGTATCAAATTTAGAATGTATTTGTATTTGTTCTTTTATTAATTTGTTATAATTATTGTGTTTATATATTTCGAATGCTTCATATATTATATCTTTCTTTTAATTTTTTCTTGGTTTGACCTATATAAGCTTTATTACAATTTTCGCATTCTAATTTATAAACACCACCTTTTTCATGCATATTAATTGTTTTATTATTGTTATTTATTATGTTTATTATTTTGTTATTAGTTTTGTATGAAATTTTGATATTTGTATTTTTAAATCATTTGGTGATATTTTTTATTTCATGGCCTATAAATAAAAATGAAGTCCATATTGTATTATTATTATTGCAAATTAAATTATTATTTTGTTTATTATAATTATTATAATTAAGTTTGTCAACAGTTTTCTTTTTATAGCCGTTTTCTAATGCAATTTGATAAATTATGTTTTTTTCTCTTATTTTACTTTCTTCATTCATGGGTATTTTATGCATTCTATATAATAAGTTATATAAAGCAGCCATTTTTTGATTATATGGATGATTAGAATTATTTGGTATAATTTGGTTTGTCAAAGTTGGTTTACGGTATATCATATATTCAAATTTTTCATTTTTTCTTATTATTGTTAAATCTAGAAAATTTATTTTGTTATTTGTTTCAATTTCATAAGTAAATTTGATTTTATTATTAATTTTATTTATTTTATCCAAAATATTTGTTAAATTTATATTATTATTGTTTGATATATACATTCCATCATCTATGTATTACATCATTATGTATGCTTCATAAATATTCATTCTCAGGCCTTTGTTAATTTCTTTTAGAAGTATCATATTATCTATATTAGGAAATATGTGATTATTATTAATACAATGACTAGCAAATGTTCATCAATTACAATGTTGTTAAATTTTTTTTTTTTTTTTTTCAATTTTGCTGCCCTACCAGGGTAAATAAATAAATAAAAAAATATTTTTATTTTTGCTAGTCGTATTAATAATAATCACATATTTCCTAATATAGATAATATGATACTTCTAAAAGAAATTAACAAAGGCCTGAGAATGAATATTTATGAAGCTTTAGAAATATATAAATATAATACTAATAATGAGTTGATAAATGAACAAATACAAGTAAAATCTAAATTTGATAATATATTCAGTGTTTGTAATGTTAGGGCAGCAAAATAAAAATAAATAAATAAATAAATTTAACAACATTGTAATTGATTTGGCATAGCTATTTATTTGATCTAATTTGCACATATGTTAATTTTAATTGTTTATTATTCCTGATGATGTTGGTACTGTTAGCCAACGAAAGGCTTTGAATTGTAAATTCAATTATAATTCTTGTATTTGTATTTTGACTTAGTTCTTTATATATATATATATATATATATATATATATATATATATATATATATATATATGAAGTTATATATTACTATTGTAAGTAATTTTATCCACCATTAAGTGCAATAATTTTACCTTGAGCGATGAGGCACCTTTCGGTCACTTGACCATTGTCGAAACACTGAGTGATTCGACAATGGTCAAGTGACCGAAAGGTGCCTCATCGCTCAAGGTAAAATTATTGCACTTAATGGTGGATAAAATTACTTACAATAGTAATATATAACTTCATAAATTCAGTGCAACGGAAAAACAATGGATAACGTAAAATATCAAGAATATATATATATATATATATATATAGATTTTTTGGACTAGGAGACTGACGGACTTACCTTGTTAAGAGTCCACTCTGTAGTCTTGAAATAGAAACACATAAAAGCACTTAAACAATGATATATTTCAACAACACAGTGGTCTTTGTCAATCGAAGAGAAAACACAAAAAGAAATATGAGAGAATGAAATAAAATAATCAATATATATATATATATATATATATATATATATATATATATATATATGAAGTTAATATATTACTATTGTAAGTAATTTTATCCACCATTAAGTGCAATAATTTTACCTTGAGTGATGAGGCACCTTTCGGTCACTTGACCATTGTCGAATCACTGATATTTTTTCTTAAGCATTTTTTATTAAACTGTATTTTGTTGATGCAATTCTGGAGTTTGATTTTTAGGTTAAGTTATTTACGGTACAGTTGTTTACCTTGGTAGGTATTAAATTCTTGATATTTTACGTTATCCATTGTTTTTCCGTTGCATGAAAAAATATCAGTGATTCGACAATGGTCAAGTGACCGAAAGGTGCCTCATCACTCAAGGTAAAATTATTGCACTTAATGGTGGATAAAATTACTTACAATAGTAATATATTAACTTCATAAAGTCAGTGCAACGGAAAAACAATGGATTACGTAAAATATCAAGAATATATATATATATATATATATATATATATAACATATATTTACATATATTTTATTCTTACATTTAAAATTAAATGTTCTTTTAATGTGAGGATGTTGTTTAAGACATTTTCTGTTAATAAACAGTTTTGTTCAATTATAGGCGGGGATTAGTAAGAGAAGATACGAGACTAGTAAGTCCCACTGGTGTTCCTCCTGGTATTGCTACAGCCCTAACAACAACTACTACTACCACTGTAACTACTCCAGTTTCAACAAATACAACAACAGTTACCACGCCACCGTCACCGGCTCCTAGTCCTCAACATACAAGTATTAGAAGGTATGTAATATCATTAACTTGAATCTATTTAAGTTATTATTTTGAAGGATTCAATATTCTGTATTTACTACTATATACTGCACTCCTGTGCTGTACTGCTCTCAAATTAGTGTACTTTTCTAGTTATGTTTATTTTCATTTTCCTACTGCACTTTCCTTTTGTAGAATATATCGATATCTTCTATCAATTTTGTGTCTAGACCCTTTGTACACTAGCTGCTTGATAATCAATACAGGATCTGTTTTCTTTTTTTATAACTTTCATCTTCAGCTAAAATGGTTCAAACACCAAAAACAAAAGTTTCCTTTAAATGAAAACACATGTTATAATATTGCTTAAGATGGATAGTGTCAGTCACTAATGTTTGACCAGTTATTTCAATTTTTGTTGATATCGTGTAGGTTCACCTATGCAACAGTAAAAAACTGGGAATGGAACTTGGAGGAATACTAAAATGAAACATTACGAATACGTCTTTGTTAACATATTCACTCAATGCTAGCAGTTTGTAGTTCGTTACTGAAATAACAAAGTTCTATGTATTTCATTAAATGTTATTTTCTTCCTTGTCTATTGGGTTGGTAATTGTGGTATTTGGAATCGGGACTCGATTTCTTGGTATCGGTATTGGTCAAATTTTGGAATCGACCCATCACTAATATATTATATTAATAATACAATTGTATTAAATATTATGTAATGATATAGAATATGTATATATATATTTATATATATATATATATATATATATATATATATATATATATATGTGTGTGTGTGTGTGTGTGTGTGTGTGTGTGTGTGTGTTTGTTTAATAAAAATACTTTCAAACAAGAATAAAAGCTTTTTTCTATTTTATTTTAAAGTTGAAGCTTTTCGCCGATTAGTAGTATCGGCATTATCAAAACTAACTTAGCACACTTCTAACTTATTCTGTTCCTACATTAAGACTCATTCCTTAAGAGTCTTAATGTAGGAACAGAATAAGTTAGAAGTGTGCTAAGTTAGTTTTGATAATGCCGATACTACTAATCGGCGAAAAGCTTCAACTTTATAATAAAATAAAAAAAAGGTTTTATTCTTGTATGAAAGTGGTTTTATTAAACATATGCATTTTATCAAGAAAAATTTCATCTTAAAAATACAATATATATATATATATATATATATATATATATATATATATATATATATATATATATATATATATATATATATAGGTTAGTTCTAGTAGAGCTTAAAGCTTATTTAGGAATTTTTGGACTTGATAGGAGACTGACAGACTTACCTAAAGGCAATAGTCCAAAACTGCAATCTCTTGGAAATAAAAACATATAAAACACAATAAAACACTTAATACACTATTATTTGAAATATTTCGATCAACATGATCTTCAGTCAAGAAAGAGAAAAAAATAAAACATACTATATATATATATAGATTTTTTGGACTAGGAGACTGACAGACTTACCTTGGTAAGAGTCCACACTGTAGTCTTGAAATAGAAACACATAAAAGCACTTAAACAATGATATATTTCAACCACACAGTGGTCTTTATCAATCGAAGAGAAAACACAAAAAGAAATATGAGAGAATGAAATAAAATAAATATAAGTTGTCTACTTATAGTATAAGTTGACAACTTATATTTATTTTATTTCATTCTCTCATATTTCTTTTTGTGTTTTCTCTTCGATTGATAAAGACCACTGTGTGGTTGAAATATATCATTGTTTAAGTGCTTTTATGTGTTTCTATTTCAAGACTACAGTGTGGACTCTTACCAAGGTAAGTCTGTCAGTCTCCTAGTCCAAAAAATCTAAATAATCTTTACCAACCAAAACTAACCTAAAAAAAATATATATATATATATATATATATATATATATATATATATATATATATATTATTGAGGGTCCAATACACCCCTCAGCAAATAGTTTCAACAGCCAAACAACAAAAATGGTCTTCAAAATACAAGGTCATCATAATTGTACATCGAAAAATGTCATATACCAGCTACAATGTAAACTTTGCTCAGCACAGTACATAGGCCTGACCACGGATGGTCTGAATATCAGAATGAATGGCCACAGACATGATGTAAAAATTATGAATATGGATAGACCAACAGCTCAACATGCTGCGAGTCACAACATCACAACTTTTGATGACTGCTTTCCCCCCCCCCTAATAGCCTTATCTCTTTTTCCCTGACAGACTTATATAAACTATAATCACTCATATGCTCATGGAAACAATATATATATATATATATCTTTAATCTGTGCATCTGTGACATCTGATTTCTACTCTACACAATCTGTGATTACAACTTATATTTATTTTATTTCATTCTCTCATATTTCTTTTTGTGTTTTCTCTACGATTGACGAAGACCACTGTGTGGTTGAAATATATCATTGTTTAAGTGATTTTATGTGTTTCTATTTCAAGACTACAGTGTGGACTCTTACCAAGGTAAGTCTGTCAGTCTCCTGGTCCAAAAAATCTATATATATATGTATATATATTTTAGGTTAGTTTTGGTTGGTAAAGATTATTTAGATTTTTTGGACTAGGAGACTGACAGACTTACCTTGGTAAGAGTCCACTCTGTAGTCTTGAAATAGAAACACATAAAAGCACTTAAACAATGATATATTTCAACCACACAGTGGTCTTTGTCAATCGAAGAGAAATCACAAAACGAAATATGAGAGAATGAAATAAAATAATTATAAATTATAATCACAGATTTTGTAGAGTAGAAATCAGATGTCACAGATGCACTGATTAAAGATATATATATATATATATATATATATATATATATATATATATATATATATATATATATATATATATATATATATATATATATATATATATATATTGTTTCCATGAGCATATGAGTGATTATAGTTTATATAAGTCTGTCAGGGGAAAAGAGATTGGAAACGTCTAAGGCTATTAGGGGAAAAAAAAAAAAAAAGTAATGGATTTATCTGATGTTGGGAGGTTGCTTGTACCAAATTTGCGGTGGATCGGTGAAAAGATTTTTGGTGTGGACGGAAGCTTGAAGAATTTTGAAGCCATCTCTCAATATCTTGTTGAGTTTATGTAGACCAGGATGGTAGTCTGTTATTAAAGACAGTTTATTTTGTTCTGTTTGTGGTTTATGGTGAACCGAGGATTGTGCTGAATGAATTTGGTTTTCAATGAGTCTTTTTGGGTATCCTCTTCTCTGGAAGGCTGTTGATATCTTTCTATTAATTGGAAGATTTTAATCAAACCACTGTGTGGTTGAAATATATCATTGTTTAAGTGCTTTTATGTGTTTCTATTTCAAGACTACAGAGTGGACTCTTACCAAGGTAAGTCTGTCAGTCTCCTAGTCCAAAAAAATCTATATATATATATATATATATATATATATATATATATATATATATATATATATATATATATATTAATATATATACGAGGTCTGATAAAAATACGATAAATAATCTTTTATTTCAAAAAGTAATAAACTTACATCAAATTCGATTTAATCCACTTCATAGTACTGTCCTTGGCTGGCAATGCACTTATCCCAATGTTGAATCCATGACTGGTGTGGAAACATTTCTGGTAGGCTTCTTTCGGAAGAGCGTTTAGCTGCTCGGTCGTGGTCCTCTCAATTCAGGAATGGTGAAGAAACATTTTGCTTTTATTGACAAACGTCAAACATTTTGCTTTTAAAAGAAACACTTTTATTGGGCAAAATCTTGCCAATGAGAAGGTATGTGTGATGCGTCTCATCGTTGTGTTGAAGAAGAAAGCTATTTGCCCATTTTTCTGGTCTCTTTCTTCGTATGTCATCCTGGAAACGTTCCATTACACCCATATAAAACTCAGAGTTAACACTAGTATAGGAACGAACTCTGATCACACTATGCCCTCACTATAGAAAAAACCATTGACCTTGATGTTTAAATTTGACTAACATTCCATTTTAGAGCGAGGAAATGCACTACTTTTTTATTAGGAGTCTGCATTTTGGTCTGAGGGTCATATTGATAGACCCAGCTTTTGTCTGCAGCTACATTTTGGCCATGAAGTCCAGATAAAGACGATGCTTCAACTCTGTGCAGACATACGCAAGATTTTCTTTCTGTTCATCACTCAAAAGTCAAGGAAAAAATTTTGCACTTATCTCATTTGTAAATTGGGTTATCTCTCGGTTGAAATGCTTTGAACCGAACAGTATGAGATGTTAAGACCTTCTGATAGCTCGTGAATAGTCATTTGCCAGGCGACAGACACTATAAATATGACTTCACTCTAGCGGCTGACTGACAAGCTGCAGCATATTGAAACTTGTCGCTGCCTGTCTCAACAGATCATGCTACTATGTAAATTACATCATATGACTGTAGTGTCAGCAGTTGTCGCTATAAATATTTATTCAATGTACTTTTTGATCAAACCTGGTAAATTAATAATGCAATTAAAAAATATTTTTTAAATCTCATTCAGTTGTTTTACCATTAACTTCTATCACGTTGATAAAGCGAAAATAATGTGTTTATGGGTTATAATTACTTAAAATATATTGCCTTTAGGTTGACCTAATTGACCATACAATGCCTAAATTGTACCATATTTCTAAATACATTACTAGAAGAAATAAATTATCTAATAACTAATTCCATTTTTTTAGCACTGTAAAGAGCTATTTTTTGTTAGTCTCTACAAAATTCTGTCTACTCTTCCTTACCCTTTTTTCGTACAAGGAGATGTAACAGGTAGACACTTCTGCAACCTCTTCACTAATTGATTGTCTAGTAAATAAACTAACAGCAGTTTTAAACGGGACAAGAGTATTGGAAAAAGGACAGTAAAATTTAGTTTCAATTTATAACAAAACCAAATTTGACACAACCCCGTTTTCCATAAATGTATACATAAAATATTGTCTACATATGATCTTCTGTATATTACATGTATTTAAAACTTTTTCTGTAGTGTAAACATATTTTAGTATGTGTTGTATTACCTAGTTATTAGTTTTGTATTTTTGTAACATCTTATTAACGGGTACATTCTTTTAATAATTAAGTATTTCTTTTTTATCAAAACTCTGATCACGAAAACAAAATCCTATGTTCCAAGTATACCTTCACTAGATAACACAGACATATAATCTTCAATTATTTAACTCTGTTTTTATTTCTTTTGCTCATTTCTTGTGTTATTTTTTTAGTAATTGTAGACCAGATGTATTAATAATCCTGATTATCTTTTAAAACTTTCAGTAAATAGGGAATGTTGTTTGAACCTCTACAAATGTCCATTGTTCGGTGTCGTCTGCCATTAAGAGAGGTCAATAAATAATATGTAAACAATTTCACTTTAAATTGTTTGTGAAAACAATAAGAGACAGTGAATGAAATTTAAATGCCTTATTAAAACTCAAATACATTTATTTAATAATAAATTACAAAATCCATAATAAGTAAAACACAAATACAATATCAAATCAAAAATTTTATTTCAACTAGTTACAGAAATTTTTGAATTTTGATAAATTTGATTACTGATCACTTAAACGTAAGCTGTAGTATTGCATAGGAAGCTAACATCAACACAAACTGGTCACAAGTACTATCGTTAAAACTAGTACAAAGAACTCTCCACAATGGAAACCTAAAACAGGTCACAAATACTGCCGTTAAACTAATACAAAGAACTCTCCACAATGCAAACCAAAAACAGGTCACAAGTACTGCCGTTAAAACTAGTACAAAGAACTCTCCACAATGCAAACCAAAAACAGGTCCCAAGTACTGCTGTTAAAACTAATACAAAGAACTCTCCACAATGCAAACCAAAAACAGGTCACAAGTACTGCCGTTAAAACAAATACAAAGAACTCTCCTCAGTGCAAACCAAAAACAGGTCATAAGTACTGCCGTTAAAACTAATACAAAGAACTCTCCACAGTGCAAACCAAAAACAGGTCACAAGTACTGCCGTTAAAACTAGTACAAAGAACTCTCCACAATGCAAACCAAAAACAGGTAACAAGTACTGCTGATAAAACTAATACAAAGAACTCTCCACAATGCAAACCAAAAACAGGTCACAAGTACTGCCATTAAAACTAGTACAAAGAACTCTCCACAATGCAAACCAAAAACAGGTCCCAAGTACTGCTGTTAAAACTAATACAAAGAACTCTCCACAATGCAAACCAAAAACAGGTCACAAGTACTGCCGTTAAAACAAATACAAAGAACTCTCCTCAGTGCAAACCAAAAACAGGTCATAAGTACTGCCGTTAAAACTAATACAAAGAACTCTCCACAGTGCAAACCAAAAACAGGTCACAAGTACTGCCGTTAAAACTAGTACAAAGAACTCTCCACAATGCAAACCAAAAACAGGTCACAAGTACTGTCGTTAAAACTAGTACAAAGAACTCTCCACAATGCAACCACCTGAGATGATACTAATATATATCCAAAATATAACAATATTGCTGGCATGATGGTGAACTAACTGGTGATGGTTCTAGTATGTTGTGTCAAAAAATCATTGTGTTTTAAATTCATTTATAATTTTACTTTGTTTATTTCTTGTAGCATTGAAAACTTCTTTTTACATATGAAAAAGTAAATTACCTATAATTATGAAACTTATTTTTTCTTTATATAAAAAGAGAAATGATTTCCTTTCACTGATTGTTTTTAATGTGATCGCACAAATTAAATCCGGCCAGCAACAGGTTTGTAGACAATATGTGTTTAGTCTGGAGAGAGATTAAAGTTAGAACAAAGCGAGGTGAGATACATAGTATTGGCGGTAAGCTTACAAGAGGTTGCGCAATAGTGATTAACAAAGCGAGGTGAGATACAAAGTATTGGCGGTAAGCTTACAAGAGGTTGCGCAATAGTGATTCTGCATTTAACAAAGAAAGTTTAAAACCGCACTAATTAAACTCAAATCATTCAGAAGCCAAATCAACAACGAAACTGAATTTAACAAGAATATAAACGAAAAGTTATCATTAAAACCTTAACTACGCACTTACCCGAGGTAAGGAGTGATGTAACTTTATGAAGAGCGAGGTAGGGGAGTTTCCACAGTACTGTGGTCGTCGGGTGCTGTAGAGACGTCTTGACGGCGATAAAGTCACTAAAACTTAATTTAAACAATAAGTAAAATGTACCAGTTTAACATTACAAAGTCACTTAGAATTCGCATACCACGAGGCGGCGCACTACAAGGTTTCACAAGCGGTGAAATCGAATTACAGTTTAACAGCGCGACGAATAATGGTTCAGATTGGCAATCGACACTGACCCGAACTTTCACACATATTACTTAATTCTTGTGGTACATGTAAATTGGCTACCAGGACAAAGCCAATACGGAAAATGCAGCGCGGTTTACTATGACTGACCTAGTCGAATGACGAAACACTTGTGTTAAGACGGAAAACCTGTACAAAAATTAGAGAAGAAAGGAAAGCAGTAATACCAACTTGAGAACGCTAAATCGTCTACAAAGACGTTCACAAAGATGCATTGGCTGAAATGCTGGCCACAGGTCAAACGTCAACGAGGATCAAGAGACCCGTTGTACAGCTGAGGAATGTCGCGGCAAAATAAGAAAATACAAAACCTGCACTGAACATACCGCCCACCAAATAGAATGTTTTTGAATCCGTAAGGTGGGTAGAGGGCGAAGATCTGAAAACTCGGAAAGCAAAGGGTGCCGAAAGGGCAACACTCGGGAGTGGTGAGGAAGTAATGATGAAGCGGAAAGCTGACGAGCTTGTTTACTGGTAGCCTCAGCTGGCCGTGAGCTGTCTTCATTGTGGCTACTCTAGAGACGTGGTCTGTTCCAGGATGCAGACTGATGATCCGACCCATAGGTCAATGAAGGGGTTACGGGTGTTCTCCAGTTATGAAGACGAGTTGATTTTCCTTGAGTGGCGAAGAGTCCTTGTTCCACTTGTGCCGTTGAATCTTTGTGTGTAGATACTGGGTGGACCAAGTTTTCCAGAAGCGGTTGGACATTTGTTGGAGCATAGACCATCGAGATTTAAGCGGAGGTTCAGTATAACATTCTTCAGGAAGCGATAGCAGCGAGCGGCCAATCAAAAAATGCCCAGGTGTAAGAAAGGAAGCTCCTTCGCTGGGATCTGGCGAAACTTCGGAAATAGGACGACTGTTCAAAATGGCCTCTATCCTGATGAACAGAGTAGATAGCTCTTCAGCGGTGAGGGTGGTGTTGCCTACAGTGCGTCTTAATAACAACTTAGCGGATTTGACAGCGGCTTCCCAAAGTCCCCCAAAATGAGGAGCTGCCAAAGGATTGAAATGCCAACTGATGCGTTGGTCAACTAGCTTACGTTTAATAAGCGAGTTAGAGCGGTCAAGATACTTGTAGACTTCGTTAAGTCTGTTAGCAGCGCCAGTAAAGTTCGTGCTGTTAGAATAAATTTCTGAGGGTAAACCTCGTCTGGAGGTGAAGCGGTGTAATGCGGCGAGGAAGGCGTCAGTAGATAAGTCAGTTACCAATTCCAAATGAACCGCCTTAGTGGTCATACATACAAATAAACAGAGGTAAGCTTTTAACAGCTTGGAGGTTCGCAAATGGTTGGCCTTTGTGTCAAAAGGTCCAGCTAAATCTACTCCTACTTTATAGAAAGGCGGAGACGGCGTAACTCTTGATGATGGCAAAGCTGCTATTATGGGCTGGCGTGGTTTAGTTTGCATGCGGAAACATCGGATGCACACATGGATGCGTTGGCGAAGTAATGATCGCAAAGCTGTGACCCAAAATTCACTATTGATCAAGGCTTGAGTGGTACGAGGTCCGGCATGTAAGGCCAGTTTGTGATAATGGTCACAAATGAGGTTGACATAATGATGGTTCTTTGGCAATAAAAGCGGGTGTTTAGATTCATAATTTAAAGCAGCATGATCAAGTCTACCGCCCACTCTGAGCAGACCATGGGTGTCGATAAATGGTGTTAAGCTGCGTAAATGGTCGTTGACGCGCCTACCAGCTTGAAGTTTTTGTAAAGCTTCACTGAAAACAGAGGTTTGTACCAATTTAACGCATACAGCTTTTGCGTTATCCAACTCTTGTACCGACAGTGGTTGCAGCGTAGGTTTGATTGAGGCTGCTTTGGCCTTATGGCGCGTGTTGTGATGATGGCTGGTCGCCAGGCTCTTGTTGTGACAATTGTCGATGAATCGTAATACGTAAGCGAAGACGTGATGAGTGGTTAAGCTCGAATGACGCTCAATGACTTAATTCCATAAGACGGTTGGGCTCTTGAACAGCGGTACAATTAACCCTAGCCTCAACCTTTGTTTCCGTCTGATCCGGGTTAGTGCCTTTAGGCCTAGACAGATTCCAAATGGTAGGACAGTGTAATGCCCAAGGGGGGCCATGCCACCAAAGCGGGTGCTTGGTAAGTTGATCGGGTAAGCATCCGCGAGAAGCAACGTCTGCGGGGTTGTCAATAGTCGAGATATGAAACCAATGATCCATGGAGGTGATTGAAACAATCTCCGTGATGCGGTTAGCTACGAAAGTCTTCAATTGATGAGGAGGGGTGTTAACCCAACAAAGTACAATCTCAGAATCAGTAAAGAAGAGAGTGTTAGCGATTGGAATGAAATCAAGAGCTGGTTGAATTGATTTGTATAACTTAGCCAGCAAGATTGCGCCACAAAGTTCCAAATGAGGTATGGTAAGCAATTTGACAGGTGCTACCTTACTTTTAGCTTTCAACAGGCTGGTGGTGACGACCCCGTTAAGTTCAAATCTCAAATAGATAGAAGCAGCATAGCCTGATTCGGAACCATCACAAAACCCAATGAGGTGATGACTGGCAGATCGAGTACCTACATGGCGAGGGATTTGAATTTCAGACAAGCACGTGAAATGCACAATGAAGCTGTTCCATTGATTCAAAAGCGAGGTTGGCAAAGGCTGATCCCACTCCAACTTTTCCAGCCACAGGCGTTTTAGAAAAGACTTAATCCAAAACGTAATAGGAGTCAAAAACCCAAGAGGGTCAAAGGTACGAGCAACATAAGACAAAATAGTGCATTTTGTAGGCACTAAAGCGAAATTCTGAGTTTGGTATGAAAACGAATCAGAAGAGAGGTTCCACTGCAAGCCCAATATTTTAATGGCTGCGGAATCATCCTGAAACAGTAGCGGGTTTTCCAGGTGCGACGCCGGTAGCGCTGCAAGTAATGATGGGTCGTTAGAAGACCACTTCCTGAGTTCCAGACCTGCACGAGCGAAAATGTCAATTAGCTCCTGTATTAAAGTCTTTGCGCACTCTGGTGTATCGGCACCAGTGACGACGTCATCCACATAAGTCTGATGAAGGATTGCTTTAGCGGCGGTAGGATAGTTAGCGCCTTCATCTTCCACTAATTGTGCAAGGGTACTTAAAGCCAAGTAAGCAGACGGGGTAAGACCATAAGTAACAGTTGCTAGTTCAAACTCTATTAAAGGTGATTGAGTCGAAGGTCTGTACAGTATATGTTGGTAGGAACGATCTTCCGATCGTACCAAAATCTGGCGGTACATTATCTTAATGTCGGCACAGACAGCATAAACAAATAAGCGAAATGAAATTTTTAAATTGGCTAAGTCCTTTTGGCTAGGACCAGACAACATTTACTGATTCAAGGAGTTCGCATGACAATCAGGCGATGAAGCGTTAAACACAACTCTTAACTTGGTGGTAGAGCTGGCGGTTTTAAATACGCAATGGTGCGGAATGAGGTAATCAGAAGTCGCGAGGGCAGGTTACATGTGCCCTAGAGCGATATACTCGGCCATAAACTGATGATATTGTATGGCTACCTCAGGCTGGCGGTTTAAACGCTTTTCTAACGCATGATAACTCGCAAGAACAGTGTTACGGTTAGACTTGAGCGGGATAGCTTCCGGCTTAAATGGGAGTGCTACAATATATCTTCCCGATGAGTCACAATCAGTAGTAGTTGCAAACAATTCTTCGCAAAGTTGATCTTCGGGGCTGAGGTGATTTGCTGGTGTGATTTCCTCAACTTCCCAAAATCGTCGAATGTTGTCATCGATTGACTTCAAAGTAGTGATGAATACACATGGCTGCTGAGGCATGCTATAAGGTATGGAACCCAAGACGACCCAACCTAAACTGGTGTTGAGTGCTGAAGGTTGTCCTTGGATAATGGTGCAAGGTCCGTTCACCAGTATTTGTGAAAAAATGTCAGCACCTAGAATGATATCAACACCGGAAGGGGTGTCGAACTGAGGGTCAGCTAGCGGTAAGTGCTGATATTGAGCACGTATGCAAGGTGCCAAAGCGGTAGATGGAAGCGGGTCAGTAATGCGTGGAAGCACAGCAGCTTCTGCAGTCAGCATGACACGGGTCATGTCTCGAGAAAATAATCAAAGTGACATACTCATAAATGTCTTGGCTGCGACACCAATAAAAAAAGATTTAATTTTCGAGCGAGTAAATTCAACAGAGTGCTTGCATGTTTAGTTATGACAGAGATTTGACTGCCTGGATCTCTGAATAGAAGCGGTTGACCGAATTGGTCCTGAATGATGACCTGCGCGGTGCCTAACAGGGCGAGAGAAGCTTCAATATTGCAAGAAAGAGCATGCGGTAACGATTGAGTAGCAGGTTTAGGGTTAGCTGTTGAACGGGGGTGTCGCGGTGGAAATAGTCAATGTTGTGCAGGAGAGTTGTCGTGTAACAATGTGTGGTGTGACTCACCACACTGTTTACAATGTTTCAGAGATTTACATTTAGACTGAAAGTGCGATCCAAGACAGTTGAAACAACGTTGTAATTTTTCAATGGCACTTTTACGCTCGGACGCAGTTAACTCCAAAAACGACTGGCAATTAAAAATATTATGGTTTGAGCCGCAGTAATAACACATTCCAATATGAGTGGTTGAGATGTTGGCTTGAGCCATGTGAAGTGGGGGTAAACGATGTCGGAACACTGATAGCCTTGGTATGTTGGGCGTCGGTGCCAAGCTTCCTGATCGCGTCGCTACAGACGGCCGTACAGGGCTTTGCATTACAGGTTTTGAATCATAAGTACGAGGTAGAAACTTTGGTTGATCTGAATTCATATAAGACGGTTGCGGATTATTAACTTGATTTGATTCCTCACAAGGTTTAGTATTACAAGAGTCAATGTTAAGATAAGCGACATCACTTAAATTCGGTTTATTTAAAGCAGAAACAAACACTCGAGGCTGTTGACCTAACTTGGCATTAACTGTGGCCGACGCAGATGGTTGGTTGAGCAATTCCATTGCCCTAGCCTGCTCAGTTACAAAATCATTCAATAGCTTATATGTAGGCATAGTATTGGTCCCTAACCTGGTCTCAAAGTTAAGTCAAGTGTTTGAATCCAAGTTGCTGATAGACATTTGAAATAACAGAAAGTCAGCTAAGTCAGATAACTTGATAGCCTTTAATGCGCACACGGCGTTTGAGTGCGCAGTCAAAAACCTGTTGAGCTCAACTTAGGAAGCGGTTCTGATAGGCTTGAAATCCTTGATTAGTTGAAAATAGTGGTCTGCTAACCTACGAGGGTTCGCGTAGCGGTTTCGTAACGCATTGTACGCAATTTCGTAATTGCTTTCAGAGATAGTCAGTCCGGCAATAACTGCCAAAGCATCACCTTTCCCAATGATAAGGAAAACATGACAGGAAGGACAGCCAATGCCCTTCCGACTGACGCTGCATTTCTTCTCTGTTGCATGTCATCTGTGTTCGACATTGTAGTACTCTATTGGGTGCAAGTAGGAAGCAGGGAGATTATATATTGACTATAGTGTTCGGTACCGTGTTACTATTTCAGGGTGTCTAGTGACAGGGAAAACCTGGAAAAGTCAGGGAATTTTAAGATTCTGGAAAATTCAGAGAAAAGTCAGGGAAAATTTTAAAAAATCGGGAAAATATTTATTTTGATTAGAAACAAAACTAGTGGCCATTGCTCTAGAATATTTGGT
Organism: Prosapia bicincta; assembly: GCA_036971475.1. Taxonomy (NCBI): domain Eukaryota; kingdom Metazoa; phylum Arthropoda; class Insecta; order Hemiptera; family Cercopidae; genus Prosapia; species Prosapia bicincta. The sequence continues at coordinate 70,988,188 of JBAIZL010000004.1, forward strand.
ATTGTAAGCCAGCTGTTTAGGGGCAGGGCAGTCAGGAAATAACACTTCTTTATTTAGATGCCCATTATTTATTTGATAAGCCCGTTGCTATGACCTCAGGACTTATGTCAATAAATATTAAACGTGTCGAGTTGGTACAGCTGGGAAGTTTTAGCCTGGACCTTGGCCTTGGGGTGCGCAGTGGTTCTGTTATCGTATGGACAGGTGGGGATAACAGATAACTCAGTCTGTTTCTGACCACACAGAACGCTGTGTAAACATTCGTAGCCAGCAATTTGTCTAGACTCGTGATAGTATGTGTTTTATTTGACGGTGATTATTTTTACACTGTTTATTTCAACATGGAAGGTTCCGGTTTTCATTGCCGTAGCGGGCAATCACTTCATGCAGATGTCGTCATTACCTTACCTCCTTCCTTAGGATAAATATAAACTGAAAGACGAAGTGACAGAAGCAGAGATTATATGGTGCGTGAATTGAGTAATGCAACACTTCTTTACGCAATGCAGAAGGTAGTGTGTGCCTCTTTCTAAGGATGTTCCCTGATAGCACCATTGCACAGAACATAAGATTGCGGAAAGATAAAATTTCCTATAGTGTTGTATTCGGTTTATCAAATTATTTTAAATTCAAATTCTAACTATGTAATTGGCTTTGATGAAAGTTTAAACAAAATATCACAAAGAGCCCACATGGATTTGAATGTTTGGTATTGGGATGCAGAGACGGATGAAATGAAAGCTCGATATTTTGGTTCTGTGTTCCTTACAGACACAAAAGCAAAAGAGTTACTCAATTAGTTCTTAAAAGGTGTTCTAACTCTGGATTTATCCAAGATCCTTCAGATATCAATGGATGGGCCCAATGTAAACTAGGCTTTCTATAGACAGAAAATGACCGAGAAAGATAGAAGAGCAGCTGAGAAGAGGAAAAATAATATTCAGCTGAAGGAACTGGAAGCTAAAAAAGCAAAAGTGATGTCAGTTGCTACAAAAGAAATAGAACTTATATCTGAAGAGATTGAAAAACTAAAGCAAAAAAGCTAAGACAAGACAGTTGTATAAATTTGTTTATATTCTAAGTGTTATAAATATAGTGTAAATACAATTTAGAAAAGTCAGGGAAAACTCAGGGAATTTCTTCAAGTTATTTTACTAGACATCCTGGAAAAGTCAGGGAAAACTCAGGGAATTTCTTCAAGCTATTTTACTAGACACCCTGTATTTACAAAATTGATAAGTTATTAGCCTAATTGGTAAGTGAAACCATTTTCTAATAACGAAACATAACAAACGTCAAGAATCAATTCAAAAGAATTCCTATGTATATTAATATGATACATAGATAATAGATATTAGGTATATTTCTTTTCTGTTAAGTTAAACAAAACATACCATTTTGTCCACATACTAATTTTAATACATAGTTTATTATATGTTATAGCCTATGTTACATTACCTTTAATTGAATTGTAGAAATTGACGTTTTAATTTGATTTATCTTAAAATAGCTTAAAATAGGAAAAATTTTTCAGAAAAGACCGATTTGCATACAAATTTGGGATTAAGTTTAACTTCCCTCTATTTCAAAATCTATATAGTGCTGACGGGCGCTTTTTATTTTTTAAGCGTGACAACTACCCCTTATTGTCAAAATCTATAAAAAAGCGTAAAAAGGGTAAAGTTTCAAACATTTCAGTGTTTTAATATTTTTTTTAAAATGAAGGAAGAATTTTTATATTGAAATTTTTCAATTTTATGATATTTTTTATTCCTGAGATTAATTAAAAACTTAAGCTTGATTTTTTGATCAGGCGTGACGTCCATCATTCTTCACTCACTAATGGAAGAATGCTCGGCACGCTGTTCCGCACATGTCTGGACAGATCCCGATGCGATGAATACTGTTCGCGGCCAGGCTCGAGGCTCGGCTTGCTGTTCGGCACGCTGTTTTGCTCGCGATTCGGCTCATGTCTGGACAGACCTTATTGAGATCAAATCTTTTTCTTCATAAGACTTGCTCAATGTTATTAAGCAATTAAAATGTAAATGTATTTAAACAAAGAAATTATGTACGTTTAAACAACGTTTGTTATTATATTCTCTATTTGATTATTTGAATAGTTTCGTGATATGTGTTTGTTTCAACCGGAACAGTTCTTGTTTGTTCAACTTATATATTTTTTCTTACTTATTTTTTATACTTACTTATATATTTTCAACTTATTGTTTTTCTTGTTTGTTTAAGTGTAAGAGATGTACCCTACACCCTACACTACCACCCTTTTGTTCTACTATAGGACTCATACTAATGCCTATGCCAGTGAAAAACTTTTACTTTGCTACTTCTTTATTCATAACACAAAACAAAACAAGGGAAAAACAAACCATTTATGAAGTAGGTCTAATAATAATTGATCTAATCCAAGGATTTGCATAGTACTATAATTTAACTTTATTCACTCCAATATTATTTCAACCCATTTACCCATACATTCATATTCGACTAATATAGCCATACTATAGGGGCGTTTCCTTTTATCTCGGAGCTTTTTATTATATTTTTTAGTATTTTAAGGAATAAAGATTCACTTATTCTATAACGTTTCCTTTTATCTCGGAGCTTTTAATTATATTTTTTAGTATTTTAAGGAATAAAGATTCACTTATTCTATAACGTTTCCTTTTATCTCGGAGCTTTTTATTATATTTTTTAGTATTTTAAGGAATAAAGATTCACTTATTCTATAACGTTTCCTTTTATCTCGGAGCTTTTTATTATATTTTTTATTATTTTAAGGAATAAAGATTCACTCATTCTATAAAAAAATTAATTAATCGATACAAAAAAGCCTGTAAAAGTTAGAAGTTTCGAATTTTCTAAAGTGCCTTAAAACTCCCCATTTTAACCCTAATTTTTCAAAATTTCCCCGGACCCCCTTCTCATGGAGGGAATCCCATTACCCCAGGTATCAGATTTGGCCCCCCCTATAAAATTATACATGGGCGCCCATGGAGGTTTTACTAAATAAATATGAATATCTTTAACACTAGAAATTAATCACTAATATTATGGTTACAAACTATTACCATAAGCAACTGAAGGCAGATTTTTTTACATTCAACAAGGTTTATATAAATACATAATTTAGAAATATTTGCATTTAGTTTTTATTTGAGTTTGGTGTAACAAACGACACTAATAGACTCTGTAATGCTAAGTATAAGCAAAATCAGCTGCAGTTAGAAATATTCTACATGATATTGAATTATTTTAGAATGGGAACTATTTGTAAAGATTCTCATTATAATTCTTTTGTAGAAGTAATTAATTTATATTAAGTTTCCTATTATCTTATAATAATAGTATTTTTAAATCTTTTGTCATCAAATTTTATTTTATAAATTTTTATTGTTGATTATATTGTTTTAAAAGTGTTTTTAACATGCTTTCATTTTTATCATATCGTTCACCTTTTCTTAGGACATTACAGCTATTCTAGCAGCTTCTCTTAGTTCTGTTATAGGTAATTCCTAAATTTGCGATTTTTTAATTAACATCCTGTCTGTTCTTTGAGATATTTTCATGCAATAGTTTTTATTGTGGGTGGGTGTATTTCAGTGGGGTGAAGGCCATGATTACGGGTAGTCCTGTGCAGACACCCTCTACTCCCACTACCCCTGGTGGCAGTAAATTAAGTCCTGGAAACATCTTTAAGAATTTTTTCAAGTGCGTAATTTTTTTCTGTTCGCGTGAAATAATGTTTTTATTTCTTGCATGGCATGTTTCTTCCTTTTTAAAATTAAAATTTCATTATTTGCATGTGTTACATTTTTTAACAATCACCTTTGAAACATATTAATTTAAAATAAAGTGTTTTGTTGTTTTGGAATTGTTATTTTAGTTTTGGTTTATCTTAGAGAACAAGAATTAGAATGAAAAATATTTATATTTGTTGATTCCATCTTCACATGAGCTACTAGTTTTCACTAAACACTTGTAAATATTTACAAGTGTTTAGTGAAAAATATTTGCAAAATAAGAAATAAGGTCTTTGATTCTGACATCTATTTGTATTCTTGTTATTCATATTACTGAATATTTTAATTTAACTGTTTTTAAAATTAACTGTTATTTGAAATTGATTCTAGCAGTTATTATATATAACCCCAAATTACTACTAATGAAAGGGAAAATTTCAATTGTAGTATATATTGCTAGAGGATTAGTACTGAGGAATATTTTATATCTTTTTTTTCTACATATTATATTTAGTTGCTTATAGCAGATGAAACAACTCGTTAGTGGCAATGACTAACTGGGATAAACAAACCTAGTTTCTAATATCGATTTTTTTACTTAGTATTGAGTCATTTATGATGATGCCAAATCTTAATTAGTATGTAGAATATGTACAAAATGGTTGTGATTTTGAATGGCCATATGATTGTGATGTTTCGATATCTCAACTCAAACAAAACTCATCTAGTAGAATTCTTGCCACTAGGTCATTGAGGCCATATATAATTTGTTAGTTTGGTTCTAGTTCCATGTAATATGAGGAATATTATAAAATAATACAAGTTAAATGTGAATTGCAAATTTGTGTTTTATTTTCAAATATGAAAAGTTTTATGTTTAATACAATACAATAAGGGTATCTCATGGATTGCCATCCGATGACAATTGCTGAAACTTCCATGTTTGAGCTAAACAAATTAACAACTTGCTTAATTTAAAAATTTGACAAGTCATTAATATACAAATTTATACAGAGCACAGTAGCGTAATTATAATAAATGAACAATAATAGCCCTTGCTACAAATATTTAAATACCCTTGACGTACATTTCGCTAACACTGTTGGCATCATCAAAAGGTTACAAATATACTTGTCAATATTTCAGTATATTTGTAACCTTCTGTGATGCTAATAGTGTTAGCGAAATGTACATCAAGGGTATTTAAATATTTGTAGCAAGGCTTATTTTTGTTCATTTATTAAGGTATTAACTTGTTAAGTTCAGATGTATGTGTATCAAAATAAAAGATTGTCAATTGAAAAGGAGTGTATGGGATGTTAATCACAGATTTTCACTGTGAAAAGCTCTCTACGCCTTTTATTATTAATTATCATAATTATAATGTGAATCAACCTTTTGAATTTGAGAAGAATTTATTGTGATCCTTATTGTGCATGCTACTGTGTAGTTGCATCTATTGCCTTGCTACAGGTACAATAACGAGGTCAGATTACTGAAACCCTTCCACTTTTAAGGGAAATTCAGAAAACTTTTTGTTATCAAATTGGCTGCAGTTTATCAGTAGATTAGTGCATTACATGAAGAAAACACTGTAAGATTTCCTGAGTATTTGAAGTTGTAAGAAACAATTTCACAATAGAAATTGCTTAGGGTGTGCTGGTTTTGAAATATTCAGGAATAATTTTTGCTATGGGGGGAGACAATAAATATTCTGGAGGAAAAGTATATTGAAATTGAAAACAAAAAAAATGTGACACTTTAGTAGGGAAATTTTACTACTTCGTGATATTGTTTAACCTAAAGTTGATAGTATTTAAAATTTCTGAACAACAGAATTTTAAGTTTAACAACTAACCTTTATTCTTAAATCAAATTTTAATCTTGTATCATACACCAGAGAGATTTATGTAGTAACTTATACTGTGATGTGTTGTGAGATTTAGTATAAATGGCAAAATTATGAAAATGTTTGCCAACATATTTTGCCAATGTTTTAAAAAATAATTATTTTGTATTGTTTAAATATTGAAAGGTTGTAAATGTTATGCATTATTTTTAGGGATGGGCCGATTCCGATTCTCGATTCCAGGAATCGTCGATTCTAGGTGGTATCGAGGAATCGTCGATACTCGATTCTTCATCATAAAAGTGTCGATTCCGATTCCTATTTTGTTAACTATTAAAATATGCGTGTGGAGTAATTTATTACCAAACAAAATTTATTACCAAAATTTATTATATTTGTGTGGAAAAATAATTAATTACCAACTATGCCTTATTTATGTATTAGTTGATTTGAATGAATTAAATGATTAAAGTAAACGAAAATATTATTATTTATGAAGCAACAGCAATCAAGATCGTAACCATTTCTGGTCGTTTGACATCGCTCGTCTCTCTCTCTCTCTCTCTCTCTCTCTCTCTCACTAAATGTCAGAACAAAACACAAAAAAGTACAGTAAAAACTCGATTAACCGTCACCGTCGAAACCGTGGCCATGACAGTTGAGCGAATAGACGGATAACTGATACACTGTATTATTCCTCCGAAACTTAACCTTAATAAATTATATTATAGACAGATATCACTCTCATTGTTGAAGGTTTTGTGTAGCCTATTACATTAAAACAGAACTTTTAAAAGGTTTTGCCATATGACCAAGATGTTAACTAAATTAATGATTAGAGAACTTAGCGTATAAGCTAATATAACTTGAAAGAATCGAGAATCGACTAAAGAATCGAGAATCGAAAGGAAAATTTTAGAATCGGAATCGGAATCGAAAATTTTAGGAATCGGCCCATCCCTAATTATTTTTGATAGTGTTTGTGTTATATAAGCATGCCATGTTTTCAAGCACATCTTTGTTGGCTTTTATATTTTGGTTATTTGGTGCATGATTTTGCCTTTAAGATTTACTTTAGATTTATCTCTTATTAAATCCTTTTTCAAAAGTCATATATATCTGAATTTCTTCCATTCACTACAACAACCAATTTTAAATACCATGTGATGATTTTTTTTTAAAATTGTATCACCTTGAAATTTTTAAAGTTATAAATTAAAATCATAAAATGACCGAAGATAATTGATATAAACGATATATTCACTTTTTTTACAGTGGGATATTTTATTAATTTTTCTGGTCCTAGCTGTCAAATTCAAGTACAAGCAAACTACAAACAGCATATTTCAGTTAGTGTTCATCCTATAAAACATTTTTATTAACATACATATTTCTTTTTTTGTGAAATAGTCTTATTTTCTTTGGGGTAGTTGCTTCCTTTACCCTTATATTATGTCTAATCTGTCTTGTAATTTCACATGCGGCAGTTTGTCCAATCACCTTTAATCTTTATGACTTTTTATCAAGTTGTTCTTTGGTCTTTGTTCAGTTTTATTTTGGAGTTCATCTCTGCATCCATCCGAAACTTTAGTTTGTTCACGAGGTTTAGTTGAATATCTTTAAATATTGTGATAATTTGTTCACGCAATATTATTAATACCACTGTTGAGTGACCTTACTTCAAATTTTAATTTTCTTCAGTATTTACAAAATTTGCTGTATTATGTTGACCTGTATGTAGGTTTTTCTGTGGTGAGAAATGCAGAACCTAACTCTTTAATTGCCTTTATTCAGATGACTCTCTTTTTACATTCAGATTCAGGTCTTTATACTTACGTGTTGATAATCTTGTTACCCAGTCGACATATTTGTCATTTTAATCATGTGTATTTACTTTGTGTCTGGGAGTACAGTACACTGCCCCTACCTACAGATTTTGCTTAGGAGAGAGCTTACCTGTACTTTTACACACTAGGGTCAGCTTTACTTTTTCTTTCTGAAGATTACTTTCTTCAGAGTGTTTTATAGAATCCTTTATTATTAGTGCGCTTTTATCTTTTGCCTGATTATTTGGGTGGTAGGTGTAATAAACCTTGTAACCCTTGTTCCTAAGAAAAAATTTGTTTATAAAAAAATATTAAATCAAATTTTTGAAGAAACCTAATCAACTCAGGTTTTTGGTCCAATTTATGTTTGGTTGGTTAAATTTTATTAGCCACCTACTTATACTACTGCACATTTTTCGAGAGGTTTAATACTCTAATAGAAAATTTATAGAGAGACATAAAACAGAAAAAGAGATGTACAACACACATATTTACATCACAATCTTGGGACACATTTAATAACATATGTTCTTAAGGGTAGTAAGAACTTTTTTTCAACCCTGATATAAAACAGGTTGTTTTAGGTAAGTGACCCTGCTCTAAAATAAGTCTTAACTTTCCTTTAGTCCTATTTTTACTTTACTTATCTTGTTCCTCTCATGTAATGATTGTTCACTTTCTCATATCTCTGATATAGAATGAGTCTCTTTCTGATATTCATCACTGTTAACTTGAGTCATACTACTTCCCTGCTCCAGACTATGTTCACAATACCTTTCTTATCTTTTATAAATAGAACAGTCGATTTTATTGCTTGCTGTAAAAAGATCATATTGTTTAAGAATATGCTTTAACGGTGTAAGCCTACTTCACTGTAGAAATAGTTGTAGGAATGAATACAGAATTTATAAGTAATTTAGTTTAACAAAGATTGATATTTAGTTTAAAGTCGTAGTTTTAATTTCATAAAGTCTTGTAGTGACTTTTTTACATTTACCACTTTCTATACTGCAACTGAATATATTTGTACCCATGCATTTATTTCCATACATCTTTGTTTTCAGAAAAATAACAGATCTTGGTATTTTATAATGTTCTTTAAGCCATTTTATTCATTTCTAGGAAGAAACCATGTTAACAATTACATATTTCTAAATTTGATGCATAGTTAATTCACTTAATCATCTGCTGTGTCTTATAAAGATATTACTTGTTTTTAATATAATGTACGGTATAACTTCTTTGTATTGGGGCTGTAGGTTGTCCATTATAATGAAAGCCCATTATTAACCAAAACTACCCTAAAGTAGCTAAATACAAATGAAATGGAAAAAACTGTAAAAGCCTAATACGAATAAATAAACTGATTCAAAACCTTTGTAAATTTTATTTACAGTGATTAAATGTCATATTGTCACATTCACTGTTAAAAAGTAAAATTAGTTAAATTGAAAAAAAAAATAATTTTCGTACATTTAGTTTGGACGTCTTCAGATTGATATTGAAAGTATTTTGAGTAACAGAAGTCACATTTCAAGCAAGACCTTTGGGTTGGGCAGGATATTTGAGTAATATAAATATTACTGATGTGTCTACACTATTTTGCATTAATGAAAAATATCATTTGACATAAAATAAAAACTGTTTCTAGCACCAAAAATAGTTTCTAGACATGAGAAATGTGTTGCATGTGGTTTTTTGAAGCATAGAAACGATAACAAATTAAAACGGTTCATGCAAACTGAACATTAAACAAACAAAAATATGTAGTTTCATGAAGCAATGATGAAAATCGATGTCGAGAAACCTTGTGCTTAAATCAGATAACAACATTTTGTAGAGACGAGATAGTTACATCCGTTAGAGTGATTTATAGTGAAGATTATGCCACATAACCTCATGAGAGGATGAGTGAAATTATAATTTCTCAAATCTCTATCTATAGTTTTCAAATAAGCTGTCATTGTCTTCTGATGTCAATTTATGGCTAATATGTTTTACACTGCTTCTATTGTCAAATGCTTAATATGTAAATGGTGAGACATAACTAGTCAGCTATTTATTTCTTTAGAATCTGTGCACAGTGGTGAAGAAGACACAATGGTTGTTGCAGACCGATACATAAAACACAAGGTTCAACAGAACCCACCTCCACTGTAAACGTCAAGCATTAGTCACTTGGCCAAGTCTCTTGCTATACCTCATCACTTATACTCTGAGGTTGAATAAAAGTATAGAGGCTTATATCTCAAAGATAGATAATCTATAAATACTATACACAGATAGCTCTTATTGAAGTTATGAAGTTATTGAGATTTACACTGTACTTTGTAAAACTTGATAGAGAACTGAAAGTTGCTAGTGTTGTCCATCTTAGGATTATGAAGGTTCTTATAAAACAAGGTTTGAACAGTTTATTTCCCTTTGTGGCTAATATTCAATTTTCAAGTATATATATTATAATATATAATAATTATGATTATATATTTATAATTAATATTGTAATATATTATGATAATTATATAGTATATAATGAATGTACTATATTCAGTATATTAATTAGTATGACAACTAAACAACTACTTTTAGTGATTAATTTGGAGTAACTGTTGTGCAGTTCTGAAAACAAATATCCCACCACTCTAAATATCAGATAGGTAGAACTTACACTAAACAAACTTTACACATCAAAATATATTTTTCCAAGAGAGATGACAAATTTGTTTGATTACTTTTTTGTTACATTAGTTGCTTTAATATTCTTCATCAAATATATATTTTTTAATTATGCAATTTTCATTTTTTTTTTATTGATAATAGTATTTATTGTATCATAATTAGAAACATTCTGAAATTAGTTAAAGTGTACAATTGAATATATTCTTCTGCCTTTCCTAACATCAAAACATTGTTTTTCATTGAGAGGTTTCTTGTTTCTTGCAATAGTTATTGATTTTTTTTGAAAATTGTTCTGATATTTATACCCTTTATAGAATTAACCAAAAAAAACTTTTCCAGGTCTTTTGTACCTCCTGTTCGTGATGAAGAATCAGAAACCCAACGTAAAGCTCATGCCAAGAGAGTCAGGGAAACAAGACGGTCAACACAAGGCGTGACACTCGAAGAAATAAAATCTGCAGAGCAGTTAGTTAAAAAGAAAAACCAACAACAACTTCAGCAGGCAACTCAGCAGCTTAATAACATCGAACAGGTTTGTATTATATTTTATTCTCAATATTCTGCTTGGAAATATTCAGGTTTTTAAATTTATGTACTTTGTACAATTATATAACTTAGAGATAGGAATGTTAGTGTAGACAGATACTTAATGTTATCAAGAACTTTTTTTGTTTGGACTTATAATGAAGGTTTGAGAGTAGTAGCATTATAAATTAATCATGTTGTAATAATTTTTAATTAGTTTATTTATAACTGTTTAAATTTTAATCACAGCATTGAAAATTTGTTTTTTTGACATTTACCTCCAAATAAACTTTCTAAAAATAAAATAATATAATATATATTAATAAAATTTTTATATTTCAGTTTTGGTCAAATATAATTAAACAACAAATTACTCAACAAAAACGTGTAAAATAAAATGAAAAATTATAAATCTTATTGTATTTGAATTTTTCTAGTTAATATATTCTGCCTTTTGTCAATGTAATTCTTATTTCTTTATTTTATGTTTTCTTTTATGACTTAACACAAATTTAATTTTTCAAATAAGTTTCCTTCTCCTTGATTGTAGTTTATAGTACAAACAAATAAAGAGAAAGAAATAGTGGAGAAAAAAATTCATGGAAATACTCTAAAATTTACAATTTGTTAAATATACCTAACACCAAAACACATGTAAAGTATATAAAATTCACAGTTACATCTTAATTTTTTCTGATATAAAGTCATGTGGTACCTTAAAGAAGACATTACAAAAACTATTACGTGCCAACAATGCACAAAAAATTTAATACAATTTTAATACAAAAATTTACTTTAGAGAACATAATAAAAATAAGCAGATGATAAAAAAGTGAACAAAAAGACGTTATTATACAAACGGTTCTAGGCCACAGCGTTATCTTATATGATAGATGTCATGACTAAATAGATGGAGTAGGTGACAGATTTCTAGATCACAGTTCTATGCCATAATAATTACATTGATATAATATTTGCATTTATCATTTGAAGATAATCTAGAGATTATTGAAGTTTAAACCATAGTTGATTTGAACAAAATGTATCTCTTTGAGAAATCAAGTTCTTTCAGGAGTGTTAAATGTTATACTCCTGTCATATTAAGAAACTATCTTTATTTTATACGCCAGTGTATGTATGTGTGTGTGCACACACACACACACACACACACACAGTTCAAACATCATTTTCAGTCTTTCTTTGATCATTATCATATTGTGGATAGAAAGTTGTATTTTATAAATATTTGTATTATAAAAGTTTTAAAGAGTGGCTTTTATTGGCTTTTTAATGAATAATTTCAGTGTATTATATCATTATTATTTAAGCTTTTAATAATAATATTTGATAGCCTGGTTGTTATTTTAATTTCTTGTCATTTCTCAGCATGTTTAAAATAAAATAACCCATAAAACAAAATTATGAGGAAGATTTCTTTTATGTAACATGCTACTGTTTTAATATAGTTCATGTTAAAATTGTCCAAAAAACAGTTATTTTATGTAAATTATACATTATACAGGATAATGCATGTAACTCTTTATTTTAAAAAGAAGTATATACAAACCAAATTATAAAAATAGTATTTGTATATGGTACATTATCTCATAACCAATTTTTAACCAACAGAGTAAGCAGTTTGATACAAAGATATATTCAAAGTGTAATAGCCAAAATCACATCTTATTTTCAAGCATTACGTTTCTCAGAATATACCTAACTAATAGTAATGGTAACAAAAAAATAATTTTAACAATAGTCTTTTGCACAAATAAAATAATAGTCTTACAAACATATAGATTCTGCTTGCTCCCTGAGGGTGTTATATATATTTTTTCCTAAAATATACTTTTTCTAAAGCAAGTACATCAGAAATTTACAAAATTGTTCACTGTATAGTTGATTACTTTGGTAGAACAACTACAAACAACATTTGCTACTACTGATTTATTTATTAAAAACTGCATTGTCAAATCTGATAGTTATGCCCTTCTCCATTGCATTCTATAACTGTCCATTAAAAAGGTGAAATAGATTGTGAATAATGTACAGAATTACACAAACACTTCTGAGTGTGAATCAAGACTACTAACAATTTAAATAATACAAAAGGATAAATAACTAATGAAACTAAATAACAGTGCATTAATGGTAATAGCATTCTCGGTTTTAATTTTGTTTCAAAGAGAAAATGCAGAAAATTGCATTTGCAATTAATATAAATAGTTTAAAACTTTTTATATACCTCCATTTATAATATAATAATATTTATTTTAAATGAGATTTGTGTTAAACATATTTTGTTTATATTTGTAATTGGTACTAAATGGCAAAAATTGAAGATTTTACTTCACTTAAACCAAACATTTTTAAACTAAGTTCAGAAGAAATTAATAACCACACGACGGATTATTGTTAAATAAAAGCGGTTAACTTGTGAGTCGGGGACAACTATTTATTTATACAGGCAACGTTTCAATGATGGGCACGTTATCACCATCAGGCCTACAATAGATAAATACAGGATTAAAATTACCAACAATAATAACACTAGTTCACAAGTAAACCCAGCACAATGAACTTTCTATTGTAAACAATTCATTTGAAGTAGCCAATAAACTGATGAACATACAAATAGAAGAAAAATGTAAAATGATATCATTTGATATAAAAAAACTTTTACTTATCAAATCCAGTTGAAGAAACTATATCAATTTTGTAAAAGATATTAAAAGAAAAAAAGTTGAATACAATATATTTAAGAAAATTATTTAGCAAATATATTAGAAAAATACCAATGTATAAAATATCTAAACCGTAGACAATTCCCTAATGATAATTAAAAATACATGAGAAAATATAGAAGATAAAATTTTAGTTGATATTAATAATATACACGACAATTTGACATTTACAATGGAAAAAGAGGAAAACCAAATTATAAATTTGCTGGATCTAAAAATAACAAAGAAACCGATTTCAATTTGGAATTTTTAGAAAAAAATCATACACTAATAATATTATAAGTTTTGATTCTATCCACCCAATGGAGCATAAATTGGCTGCTTTCCGATCTATGTTTAATAGATAATACTGCTTACATTTATCTAAACAGGAATATAAAAAAGAATTAGATGTCATTAATCAGGTAGCGAAAAATAATAATTATAATAATACGCTAATAAGAAAATTAGGGAAAAGAATATAAAATAAAAACAATAGAAAACCAGAAACCGTAAATGAGGAACAAAGGTGGGCAAAGTTTGAATTTACGGGTAAAGAATATATAAGGTATCTAATTTTTTTAACAAACACAAACACAAAGTGAGGATTGCAATGAATATATCAAACACTCTTACAGCAAAATACGAAAATTAGGGAAAACGCCAATATTGTTGAAAATCTGGAAATATACAAAGCCCAATTTATAAATTTGACAATAATAAACGAGCGAATACAGAATCAATCAAATGTAATGTCTAAAAATTTAAAATTGTTCCAGAGTGAATACAATAGATAAAACAATATATAGAGCTTTGAATAAGCTAAACCGATAAGAGAAAAAGGTTAATTAACAAAGAGGGGTGTAGTCAGATAAGATTAAAGACGATTTCCATGCAGGAAAGAAGAGTTTGTCAAAAGTTCTGACTGATGGAGGTCAACGAGGAGTGTGACAATGTTGGGAATGCCAGATAATTATGACATTCAAAATAAGAATATAAATCCTAGCGGAAAAGTAGAAAATTATCAAAAATAGAAACAATTTGTTATAACCTCATTAGGAAAAAATTTGATTGTATTCCATTATATGTTTTTGTGTAGAAAAATTAACAAATTTTCAATAATTGTATAATCCTATTTCAATTTTGTTATGAACAATTTACAAAATATTTTGTATATTCAACACTATATTTTTTTGCTAAAAGGTAATTCATGAATCATGCAAAATATTTGTGTTATAGGGAATTTATTTCAGATTTGTAAAATATATAGTTTTATATATAGTAGTTTAATATATATAGTTTTATCTTAAAAATATGTTCTAACAAAAGAAATATGAAAAAGAGTAAAATATTTCAACATAATATTTAGCACAAAGATCATGGGATTTGAAATCAATTTATAATATAAAAAAATTGAATTAGAACATGCCAATAAGTTATTACAATGTCATAAAATTATTTTAATACCTTCTCTGCCATAACTCACAGACGCATTGAAATCAAATGTTATTGGTTGTAATTGACCAAATGTATCATAAATGGTAGACGTAAAATACTAACTTCACACTCAAAAAGTAACTTTACATTTGCATTAGTAAATTTGCGGTAATTTTTCACATTCTACAAGTAATTGGTATTGGAAAAACCGTTATAACTGGTGGTGCAGAGTTTTCAGGACTATGGAAAAATAATATCACTTATTGGCTGCACACAAATATTAAAAAAGTTGAAAAAAGACAACA
This sequence comes from Prosapia bicincta, assembly GCA_036971475.1. NCBI lineage: Eukaryota > Metazoa > Arthropoda > Insecta > Hemiptera > Cercopidae > Prosapia > Prosapia bicincta. The sequence goes on from JBAIZL010000004.1 coordinate 71,003,293, forward strand.
GTCCAATACACACAATTGAAAAACATTTGTCCTTATTAAACATTATATGAAGTTACAATATAGCTTTAAAGTATCCACTGTTGGGATAAATTTTTTTAATGTTTACTAATCCATGGGACAAACAGTATTAAAAATTAGAAGTGACCTCCTTATTCTATTAAATAATGGTAAACTATTTGAATATCAAGTAAAAAAAAATTATTTGACCAGGCAACTAGTTTGTAGCCCTTATCAAGCTTGTTGTGCTATAAACAACAAAGTGTGTTTCTATTTCAAGACTACAGTGTGGACTCTTACCAAGGTAAGTCTGTCAGTCTCCTAGTCCAAAAAATCTATCTATCTATATATAGGAGGATGAATATATATATATATATATATATATATATATATATATATATATATATATATATATATATATTTAAAATTATCCATTGTTTTTCCGTTGCACTGACTTTATGAAGCTAATAAATCACTAATTTTGAGTAATTTTATCCACCATTAAGTGCAATAATTTTACCTTGAGTGATGAGGTACCTTTCGGTCGTTGACCATTGTCGAATCACTGATTGTTCTCTGCTGTGGATGCTACGTCCGTGAAGCCGGTGTTTGTAGAAGTTACGCGCACTATTTCTTGATCTGTGTGTATGAGGTTTCTGTATAGTATGTCTTCTGTATATGTTGTTTGTAAATTCATTAGGTTGTTGTGTATATTTTTATAAATGTGGTATTTTTCTAGTGAGTTTAGTTCTATTGGGTTGTTATTTATTTCCAGTATGGTTAGGTTATTTTCGTAAATAACCTAACCATACTGGAAATAAATAACAACCCAATAGAACTAAACTCACTAGAAAAATACCACATTTATAAAAATATACACAACAACCTAATGAATTTACAAACAACATATACAGAAGACATACTATACAGAAACCTCATACACACAGATCAAGAAATAGTGCGCGTAACTTCTACAAACACCGGCTTCACGGACGTAGCATCCACAGCAGAGAACAATCAGTGATTCGACAATGGTCAACGACCGAAAGGTACCTCATCACTCAAGGTAAAATTATTGCACTTAATGGTGGATAAAATTACTCAAAATTAGTGATTTATTAGCTTCATATATATATATATATATATATATATATATATATATATATATATATTCTTGATATTTAACATTATCCATTGTTTTTTTCCGTTGCACTGACTTTATGAAGTTAATATATTACTATGTGAGTAATTTTATCCACCATTAAGTGCAATAATTTTACCTTGAGTGATGAGGCACCTTTCGGTCGTTGACCATTGTCGAATCACTGATTTTTCTCTGCTGTGGATGCTATGTCCGTGAAGCCGGTGTTTGTAGACGTTACGCGCACTTTTTCTTGATCTGTGTGTATGATACACAGATCAATACACACAGATCAAGAAAAAGTGCGTGTAACGTCTACAAACACCGGCTTCACGGACATAGCATCCACAGCAGAGAAAAATCAGTGATTCGACAATGGTCAACGACCGAAAGGTGCCTCATCACTCAAGGTAAAATTATTGCACTTAATGGTGGATAAAATTACTCACATAGTAATATATTAACTTCATATATATATATATATATATATATATATATATATATATATATATATATATATATATATATATTTAGGTTAGTTTTGGTTGGTAAAGATTATTTAGATTTTTTAGACTAGGAGACTGACAGACTTACCTTGGTAAGAGTCCACTCTGTAGTCTTGAAATAGAAACACATAAAATCACTTAAACAATGATATATTTCAACCACACAGTGGTCTTTGTCAATCGAAGAGAAAACACAACAAGAAATATGAGAGAATGAAATAAAATAATTGTCAGTTAAAAAATGAAAAATTTGAATATATGATATACCGTAAACCAACTTTGACAAACCAAATTATACCAAATAAATCTAATCATCCATATAATCAAAAAATGGCTGCTTTATATAACTTGTTATATAGAATCCATAAAATACCCATGAATGAAGAAAATAAAATAAGAGAAAAAAACATAATTTATCAAATTGCATTAGAAAACGGTTATAAAAAGAAAACTGTTGACAAACTTAATTATAATATTTTTAATAAACAAAATAATAATTTAATTTGCAATAATAATAATACAGTCGGCGCGGCGCCGCTTATTGTGATCATATTTGTCAGAAGCATATTTGATAACAATAACCGAACGCTTAATCACGATGTAGTCTACAGCCGTACTGCATTGAACTCACTGTATTATTGCCACAACTGTTTGTTCTGAACAATATGTAAGCCTATCATTACATCAAGTAATTCTAATTCTGTAACACTATAATTAAACTGTACTTACAAAATTTTGATGCTATTCCGGACAGTTTTATGTACTGTAGTAGAATTTCTGTAATTTAGTTTTCTACTTGTTAAAATTAGTGGGCATATTTCATGTCAGTTTATTTTATTCCACTGTAGATTTTTTTTAAACACTGAATCTAGCATAATTGAAAAAAAATACAGTACATAGAACTACGTAAAACATTTGATCAAAACATTTTAACACATAAGACTTCATTATAAAACACTTCTATCTTATTTACACTTCAAATTTACATTTACTTTTTCTCGAAGAATTCCTCTATATGTGACTGTCTGTAGTCTTCTCTGTTTATAAATTGTTCATATTCATAATGTTTGTTGAAATTTTCTGCTTTTTGTTGAACAAACTGCCTTAGAATCTCAAGAGTTTGGTGAAATTCCTGCTTAGATCTTTGCGGTACACATTTATCATTTTCGTCATCATCTCCTTCTTCTTCTTCAGTAACTTTAGATGTTGAAGCAACTACCTCACAAATATCGTCTTCAGTCATTTTCCCTGCTGTTTCAATACTATCGTCAACTTCCATCCACTCAGTATATTCTTTTAAGAACAAATCGAAAGGCTTCAAGTTCTCTTCAGAGTCTTCCTCAGATGTAGCTTGCTCTTGATTTTCTTCAACAAAAAAACCACCTTTTCTAAAGCAATTTTTCACAGTTTTTTTCAGAAACTTCATTCCAAGATTTTGCTATCAGATGAATAGCAACGAGTAAAGAAGTTTTTTTTAGCCAATTAATTTGAGGTAAGGGTTTGAAATTCATCCATATTTTCTATAATTCTAGCACGCATCTCTCGTCGATAAAAACTTTTGAGATTTTTAATTATGCCTTGGTCACATGGCTGAATAATTGATGTAGTATTGGCCGGAAGGTAAATCACTTTGATGTGTTTTAGCGTAGCGCTTATGTCATTATGTGCAGTGCAGTTGACTAGTATAAGGACAATGTTGCGTTTGAGGCTGGTATCCCAATTAGTCAGCCATTCATTAAAAATTTTTGATGTCATCCAAGCATTGGAGTTTGAATGATATTCAACCGGTAGCTTTTTGATACCTTGAAAACAACGTGGATTTTTAGATTTACCAATAATTAAGAGTTTTTCTTTATGACCAACCATGTTAACACAACACAAAACAGTTATTCTTTGTTTACATATTTTACAGCCGTTACCAATTTCATTTTTAAATAAGTAAGTATGTTCGGGTAAAGCACGATAATAAAGTCCTGTTTCATCTGCATTGTATATGCAGCTAGGAGAATACTCGGCCAAAATCTTTGGCCATTTGTATTGTAACCAGTCCTCAGCTCCAACAAAATCAGCATTTCTTTTTTCACCACACGTTTTCTTGTAAACAATGTTTTCCCTTTTCTTCCATCGATTGAACCATCCATCTGTGGCTTTAAAATCCTGTTTTCCTATTTTTTTGGCAAGATCCTCAGCTTTTAGACGCATTAGTGGGCCGTCAACTCGAGCATCTTTTTCGCGAACATTTTTAAACCACAATTTCAAAGCTGATTCCACTTGCGGATCCTTCCCAGAACGATGTCTTTTGTTGTCAACATTTGCATTACACTTTGATAATGACAAGATTTTTTCTTTGTTGTTCAATATTTTACATAAGATAGGTTGAGAAACGCCAAGTTGAGAAGCAGCGTTTTTTTGACTCATTTTTGGTAATTTACTGTACCTATCTAGAATATCAAGTTTTTGTTTAAGACTTAAATCGCGTCGTTTCTTTTGTGATTCGGACATCTTGCTATACTGTCCTTTCAAACGTCAAGTGACACTAAACTCTACAAAACAAACGAAAAAGATCTTTAAATATTAAGTTATGTAAAATCACACTGAAATACTGTAATAAACGTTCATAAAAATTCACTGTTAAAAAATACAGTAGGACTCTACTGTAAATGGTTCTTTAGTAACATCAACTAATGTTAACAAACAACTAAAGTTGACTCAGCGAAACTAGGATGTTTGCGTAAACAAAGAGTAAGGGAGACATTCTGAGAACTGTGCTAAGTGCTGAAACCGTTATAAAGTATTTCTGTCATTCTAAAAATAAACATTCTATGAATTGGGCTTCATTGTGTGTTGCACGTGCTGTTTACACTACTTTGTAGACATTTTTACTTGGTCTATGCTAGTATACGTTGACGCATATGATTTTGAATGGCAAATTAAATGATAATAATAAGCGAACAGATGATTACAATAAGCAACCTAATTACAATGTATTAATATACGTCCGTGTTTGTTTTTCAATGAAACGATAACAATAACCGAATGATAACATTAACCATGATCATAATAAGCGGCGCAGACTGTATATATCACTTTCACTTATGTACTTAAACAAGAATCTTACTTGGTATTTATGCGAGTTACCTTTCAATGACTGGCCTTGTCATTATCTTCGGGCATACTGAACAAGATTGTTGTAGACTGCGAGCTGAATGGATTTCCCGTTGACCTTGTTGTACCGTTATGTTCTATTTTTAGATTCACTGTACTGTGCGAGTTTTTAAAATTTGTTTTGGCCTTAATATTGTCTATTAGATTGAATAATTTATCGTTTTTTGATTTTATTTGTATTTGTTCGTTAATAATATTATTTTTATTTTTATAAATTTCTAGTTGTTCCCAGTTTGTCATTTTGAGGCCTTTTTGAACTTATTTTATTAGGTGTCCTTTTTTTAATGTGGGAAATGTGTGTTGGTTTTTGATGGCGTGTGTGGCCAAGTTTGAGTTTTAAATTTGAGGTTTGATGTATGCATTGAGGTGTTCTTGATATCTGTCTTTTAATTTCTTTTTTGTTTGGCCTATGTATATTTTATTACAGTCTGGGCATTCGATTTTGTATATTCCGTTATTAAGTGTGGGACATATTTTTTCTGGTTGGTTAATTTTGTTGATGATGTTTCCTGTGTTTTTGTAGGCTATGTTATTATTATTATTTTTTAGTGTTTTAGTTATTCCTTTTATGTTGTATCCTGTGTATGTGAATGTAGCCCATTTTGTTGTTTGTGGTTCGATTTTAGGTTGTTTTAATTTATTTAATATTCTAAATTCTAATTTATCTATAGTTTTTTTATTGTATCCATTTTTTTGGGCTATTTGATATATTATTTGTTTTTCTTTGGTTTTTTTTCATTATTTAGAGGCAATTTTAGCATCCTGTATAAAAGTGAGTTGTAAGCGGCAATTTTATGTTGTGGGGGATGGTTGGAGTGGTTTGGTATTGTACAAATGGTTTGTGTGGGTTTCCTATAAATAGAGTATTCAATGTTATTTGAATTTCTGGTTATTGTTAGGTCTAGATAGTTTATTTTATTGTTTATTTCTTCCTCCATGGTGAATTGTATGTTAGGGTGTAAGTTATTGATTTCATTTAGGTTGATGTTATTATTTATTGCTTTATTTTGTGAGATGTATAATCCATCGTCAACATATCGTATCCAATGTCCGTTGGGGTCGTGTGTTTTTATAGTTTGTGTGATTAATTCGTCAAGTTTTTGGAGGTAAATTTCTGATATTATACTTGAAAGTGGTGATCCCATTGCTAAGCCATCTATTTGTTTATAAATCTTATTATTGAATATGAAATAGTTTTGGTTTAGTATGGTCTTTAGGCATTTTGTGATTTGGTTTGTGTATTTGGGGTAGGTTTTAAGGTCAGTTAATTTGTTTTTTATTATTTGGATGTTTTCGTTAATTGGTATATTAGAGTACATGTTTGTGATATCAATTGATATAAATTTGGTGTTTTTGGTTAAGTTTATTGTTTTTAGTATTTCCGTTAATTCGATTGAGTTTTTTATGGTGTATTTATTTTCAAATTTAAGTTCGTGTTTTAGGTTTTTGGCTATTATTTGTGATATTTTATAGGCAGGTGCATTTTTAAAATTTATTAAGGGTCTTATGGGATTGTTGATTTTATGTATTTTGATAAGGGCGTTCATTTTGGGGGGTTTTGGGTTGTCTATTGTGTATTGGTACGGGTTTTTTTGGTTGGATAAATTGTCATTGTTTTTTGCTAATTGTATGATTTCATTTTGGTATTTTTTAGTGGGGTCTTTGTTTAATTCTATGCAATTGTTGGATTTTATGAATTCTTCTGTTTTTTTGTTGTATTCTGTGTTTGATATGATTACTGTAGCGTTGCTTTTGTCCGCTTTAGTGACAATTATTTCGTTTTTGAATAGTTTTTGTTTCAATTTGTTAATTTGGTTTATTTGTATTTTATTTTCAATGTGATTTCTATATTGATTTTTTTGTTGATTTCATGTGATGCTATGTTTCTGATGTTATCTTGATTTTTGTAATTTATGAGATTTATTGCCAGTTCTGTTTCCACTATGAGGTTTTCTATTGTGTTTTGTAATTTTGGTTTGATGTTGGTTTTTGTGCTATTTTTGAGTATCTTTATTTCTTCTTTAGTGAAATTCGTTTTTGTGAGGTTTATAAAACTTGGGTGGAATTGATGGAGAGTTGTGATATTGTCTATGTTATTTTGTTTTTCTATTAGTTTGTTAAGTTTAGATTCTATTTTTTGTTTTTCAATTGCAGTAAATTTCTTGCATTTTTCTTGAATTTTGATGTATTTATAATGCCATTGGTTTGGTTTAAGTTTGTTAGCTAATTCTAGGTGGGTTTTTAAGAGTGTATTAGTTAATTTGTTTTTCTTTGTGTATAGATATTTAATTTCTGTTTTTTACCTATAGAGTTTCAGCTTGCTTAGCAGTTTTTTGTGCAGAACTATTTTGGGTTTTTATTATTATTTTGGCATATTTTGGTGTTATTTTGTTTTTAATGCATTGTTTATTAAAATGTATATTATGGTTAATATTTATGATTTGTTTTCTAAGTTTTTCAAATTTGTTCAACTGTTTGGTTGCTTGTTTACCTTGTGGGGCGATATCCATATTTGTAGTTATGCAACACTGTTTTCTTGTATACACTTATCACTTTCACTTATGTACTTAAACAAGAATCTTACTTGATATTTATGCGAGTTAACTTTCAATGACTGGCCTTGTACACAATATCAAGAGCACAGTGGTACAATATATTACAATAAAAATATTGAAAAGAACCCCAATACCACAAAAATAATCAAAAATAACAAATAAGACAAGTTACTTAAGATTAAACCCTTATGTACATTTCGATGACCATGTCATCATCATCAGAGGGTCTAGTTACAAAACACAATCTAGCACACAAGAAGTTACAAACTAGAATGATCATCATTCTAGTTTGTAACTTCTTGTGTGCTAGATTGTGTTTTGTAACTAGACCCTCTGATGATGATGACATGGTCATCGAAATGTACATAAGGGTTTAATCTTAAGTAACTTGTCTTATTTGTTATTTTTGATTATTTTTGTGGTATTGGGGTTCTTTTCAATATTTTTATTGACTGGCCTTGTCATTATCTTCGGGCATACTGAACAGGGTTGTTGTAGACTGCGAGCTGAGTGGATTTCCCGTTGACCTTGGTGTACCGTTATGTTCTATTTTTAGATTCACTGCACTATGTGAGTTTTTAAAGTTTTTTTTGCTTTAATATTGTCTATTAGATTGAATAATTTATCGTTTTTTGATTTTATTTGTATTTGTTCGTTAATAATATTATTTTTATTTTTATAAATTTCTAGTTGTTCCCAGATTGTTATTTTGAGGCCTTTTTGAACTTTTTTTATTAGGTGTACTCTTTTTAATGTGGGAAATGTGTGTTTGTTTTTGATGGCGTGTGTGGCTAAGTTTGAGTTTTAAATTTGAGGTTTGATGTATGCATTGAGGTGTTCTTGATATCTGTCTTTTAATTTCTTTTTTGTTTGGTCTATGTATATTTTATTACAATCTGGGCATTCGATTTTGTATATTTCGTTATATATATATATATATATATATATATATATATATATATATATATATATATATATATATATTTGTAGATTATGCAACACTGTTTTCTTGTATACACTTATCACTTTCACTTATGTACTTAAACAAGAATCTTACTTGGTATTTATGCAAGCGCTTTCAGAAGCTAGCGGTGCTTCCATCGTCTGGCATACTAAACGTATTTTGAACTGCGGGCTGCGTGGAATCCGCCGTTGACCTTGATGTACCGTTAACTTCTATTTTTGGTTCCGCTGCACTGTGCGAGTTTTTAGCATTTGTCTTGGGGTTTATACTGTCTATTAGATTGAATAATTTGTCGTTTTTTGATTTTATTTGTATCTGTTCGTTGATGATGTTATTTTTATTTTTATAAATTTCTAGTTGTTCCCAGATTGTCATTTTGAGGCCTTTTTGAACTTTTTTTATTAGGTGTATGTTTTCTAATGTGGGGAATGTGTGTTTGTTTTTGATTGCGTGTGTGGCTAAGTTTGAATTATAAATTTCCGGTTTGATGTATGCATTGAGGTGTTCTTGATATCTATCTTTTAATTTCTTTTTTGTTTGGCCTATGTATATTTTATTACAGTCTGGGCATTCGATTTTGTATATTCCGTTACTAAGTGTGGGACATATTTCTTCTGGTTGGTTTATTTTGTTGATTATGTTTCCTGTGTTTTTGTAGGCTATGTTAATATTATTGTTTTTTAGTGTTTTAGTTATTCCTTTTATGTTGTATCCTGTGTATGTGAATGTAGCCCATTTTGTTGTTTGTGGTTCGATTTTAGGTTGATTTAATTTTTTTAATATTTTAAATTCTAATTTATCTATAGTTTTAAATGGCCGCATATAACTCACTTTTATACAGAATGCTAAAATTGCCTCTAAAAAATGAAGAAAAAACAAAAGAAAAACAAATAATATATCAAATAGCCCAAAAAAATGGATACAATAAAAAAACTATAGATAAATTAGAATTTAAAATATTAAAAAAATTAAATCAACCTAAAATCGAACCACAAACAACAAAATGGGCTACATTCACATACACAGGATACAACATAAAAGGAATAACTAAAACACTAAAAAACAATAATATTAACATAGCCTACAAAAACACAGGAAACATAATCAACAAAATAAACCAACCAGAAGAAATATGTCCCACACTTAGTAACGGAATATACAAAATCGAATGCCCAGACTGTAATAAAATATACATAGGCCAAACAAAAAAGAAATTAAAAGATAGATATCAAGAACACCTCAATGCATACATCAAACCGGAAATTTATAATTCAAACTTAGCCACACACGCAATCAAAAACAAACACACATTCCCCACATTAGAAAACATACACCTAATAAAAAAAGTTCAAAAAGGCCTCAAAATGACAATCTGGGAACAACTAGAAATTTATAAAAATAAAAATAACATCATCAACGAACAGATACAAATAAAATCAAAAAACAACAAATTATTCAATCTAATAGACAGTATAAACCCCAAGACAAATGCTAAAAACTCGCACAGTGCAGCGGAACCAAAAATAGAAGTTAACGGTACATCAAGGTCAACGGCGGATTCCACGCAGCCCGCAGTTCAAAATACGTTTAGTATGCCAGACGATGGAAGCACCGCTAGCTTCTGAAAGCGCTTGCATAAATACCAAGTAAGATTCTTGTTTAAGTACATAAGTGAAAGTGATATATATATATATATATATATGAAGTTAATATATTACTATTGTAAGTAATTTTATCCACCATTAAGTGCAATAATTTTACCTAGAGTGATGAGGCGCCTTTCGGTCACTTGACCATTGTCGAATCACACTTTTTGTTGCTTTATTGATAATAGTGTTTTGTTTATTTTTTATGTGTAATTTAGCGTATTTTGGTGTTATATTAAGTGTTAAGGATTTTTTATTAAACTGTATTTTGTTGATGCAATTCTGGAGTTTGATTTTTAGGTTAAGATATTTATGGTACAGTTGTTTACCTTGGTAGGTATTAAATTCTTGATATTTTACGTTATCCATTGTTTTTCCGTTGCACTGACTTTATGAAGTTAATATATTACTATTGTAAGTAATTTTATCCACCAGTAAGTGCAATAATTTTACCTTATGTAATGAAGCACCTTTCGGTCACTTGACCATTATCGAATCACTAAATTAACACTTTCAACACGGCGGCGATATTGGCGATCTCATCAAACTACTGTCTGTTTTTTGTTAACTTCCAGCTCTGACGGCAGTGGAACGCCAGGCGGGTTACATAGCTTGTCGTAGCATCTATTTATCGAGCCTGTTGTTTTCATCTCAATAATTTTATTTTTAACATTTACATTTTTTTGGTGACATCAGAACAGTGTATTAGACTCTAAAATATTGTTTTATTTATCGGGTCACAATTAAAATAAAGAAATACAAATGATAAATTACTGTATGACAAATAAGAAAACACAATAAAAAAGACAGAGAAAAAAGAAAATTTATATACAAAACCAAAGACCCTACTACTATATAGTATATACTGTATATTACATACAAAAATAAGCACTCAACGTTAAACTCAGAATGTTTATTTCTGTTTGTGCCAAGTGTTTCGGAGATCGATAATGTAAACGGAGACATAGATAATAGTCACGTCCGAGACTATTTATAGCCGAGATAAGCTGACATTTGTTTAATACAATTTTATGTTGACACATTAGGTTTTTGGGCGTCCAAGCATTTTGCCAATGACACATATTTACAATAGTCTGTTCCCACCTCGAGTTGGTTCATTCACTCTAATAGGACAGTTATCGTTTATTCTTGCGATAGTTCAGAAAGCTTAGTTAATTTTTACGATCGTTGCTTTACCAGATATTTTGCCGAGTTAAATGGTTCAAACTAAAAAAAACATAAAAAATAAAAGTTAAACAAAATTAAATCTGTTCCTAAAACTCCCTGAAACATTTTTACAGTTGAAGCATCAAAAGTTAAATTGGGATGGTTGGATTTAAAAACAACTAAGGTACAATATTCTCCAAACTCTTCTGAAATATTGACGTAAAAATCAAACTTTTATACAAACGCGTATCGACAGTAGAGAAGTTTCAATTAGCCTGGGAGTGAGCGTGCCGGTGAGCTCGTCGTATCTAAGAATATAGGCTAGAAGAGCTCTGTACCTCGTAAGGGAACCCAGAGAGTGCCGGAACGCTAGTCGTGCTGAATGTGTTAATTTTCTCCATATTTTACTATGGACATGGTACGTAGACGATATACTTGTAATATACCAACCTACCATTCACAACAAACACATGATTATACTATACAAATTAAATACATACAACGAAAACATACAATTCACCTTCGAAACAGAAATAAACGGAACAATTAACTACCTTGACATTACATTAAATATAAATAATAATAAAATAGAAACTACAATACACAGAAAACCAACTTCTAACATCATCACAATACACTACAAATCTAACCATCCCTGGACACACAAAATTAACACAGTAACATGATAAATAAAGCAATAAAATACACACAAGATAACAAACAAAAATTTTATGAAGAATTAGATAATATTACTAAAATAGCAATAGAAAATGGATACAACAAACACCTTATAAAAAATATATACAATAAATTTACACAAAAACCTAACCTCAACACAACACTACAACCAGAACACAAAAATAATAAAATTAAAAAAATCTACCTAAAATATAAATGCACCAATAACAAAATAGAAAAACTAAGAAATATATACAACAAAGAATACTATACTCGAACATACAAACCAAACAACAAAATAATAAAATATCTTAATAACACAAACCACAAAACAAATACAGAAAAACAAAACCTATCAGGTGTTTACAAAATTACATGTAATGACTGCAATGCATTTTACATAGGGAAAACGACCAGATCATTTAAAATAAGATTTGAAGAACATTACAGAGCATTCAAAAATGAAAATACAAAAACATCAAATGTTGCAGCTTACCTAATATCACTTAAACATGAAATAACAAATTACGAAAATTACCTAACCATACTCGAAATAAATAATAATCCAATAGAACTAAACTCACTAGAAAAATACCACATTTATAAAAACATAAACAACTATTTAATGAACCTACAGACAAGATATGCAGACGATTTACTATTTTAAAACATTATACAAGAGGTTCAAGAAGAAGTATATATGATGTCAACAAATACCAACATCACAGACCGAACATTCGCATCAGAAAAATAGAGAAAAATAATCAATGTTCGACAATGGTCAAGTGACCGAAAGGTGCCTCATCACACAAGGTAAAATTATTGTACTTAGTGGTGGAAAAAATTATTTACAAGTAATAATAATAATTTCATAAAGTCAGTGCAACGGAAAAATAATGGACAACGTGAAATATCATGATATATATATATATTTATGTGTGTGTGTATATATATATAACCGTATATATATATATATATATATATATATATATATATATATATATATATATATATATATATATAGATTTTTTGGACTAGGAGACTGACAGACTTACCTTGGTAAGAGTCCACACTGTAATCTTGAAATAGAAACACATAAAAGCACTTAAACAATGATATATTTCAACCACACAGTGGTCTTTATCAATCGAAGAGAAAACACAAAAAGAAATATGAGAGAATGAAAAAGATGAGAGATTTTTCATTCTCTCATATTTCTTTTTGTGTTTTCTCTTCGATTGATAAAGACCACTGTGTGGTTGAAATATATCATTGTTTAAGTGCTTTTATGTGTTTCTATTTCAAGACTACAGTGTGGACTCTTACCAAGGTAAGTCTGTCAGTCTCCTAGTCCAAAAAATCTAAATAATCTTTACCAACCAAAACTAACCTAAAATATATATATATATATATATATATATATATATATATATATATATATATATATATATATATATATATTTACCAACCAAAACTAACCTAAATATATATAGAGAGAGAGATTTTTTGGACTAGGAGACTGACAGACTTACCTTGGTAAGAGTCCACACTGTAGTCTTGAAATAGAAACACATAAAAGCACTTAAACAATGATATATTTTAACCACACAGTGGTCTTTGTCAATCGAAGAGAAATATGAGAGAATGAAATAAAATATATATATATGCATAACACTCACATACGAGGTCTGTTAAAAAAATACGCGGACTGAGGTCATAAAAAAATGTACTTTATTTGGAAGTTACACGTCTGGGTCTCCTTCAAAGTACTCTCCTCCCCAATGCACACACTTATCCCAACATATTCCACTTGTTAAAACAGTCCTGGTACGCTTCTTTTGTGATGGCGTTCAGCTCCTTCTTCGCATTAGCATTAATCTCCGAAATCGTTTAAAATCTTCTTCCTTTGAGGGTTTTTTTGAGTTTTGGGAATAAGAAAAGGTCACAAGGAGCAAGGTCAGGTAAGTAGGGGGGGGGAAGAACAGTGATCGAGTGTTTGGCCAAAAACTCATGAGTTCTGAGTGCTGAGTGAGCTGGAGCGTTGTTGTGATGGAAAAACCAGTTATCACTTCTCCACAGTTCTGGCCTTTTGCGTCGGACGGCGTCCCTCAGACGTTTCAGTACTTCAATGTAGGTAATCTGGTTCACTGTAGAGCCTTCAGGGAGGTACTCGTAGTGAACAACACCCTTAGCATAAAAAAGAAACTGTCAGCATCACCTTCACATTCTACCAAACTTGGCGAGCTTTTTTGGGTCTTGGGGACGTTTGACTTACCCATTGGGATGATTGGACCTTCGTTTCAATGTCGTAACCATACACCCATGATTCATCACCCGTTATAATTCTTGACAAAAAGTTCTCATCTTCATTTGAACGATCAAGCAGTTCCCGACAACCCGGACTCGTTTGGCTTTTTGGTCGGCGGTCATCAGGCATGGCACAAATTTCACAGCGACTCGGTGCATCTTTAATTTTTCGGTCAAAATCTCGTAACAAGATCCAACTGATATCTCACACTCTTCGGAAAGCTCCCTAAGGGTCAGGCATCGATTTTTGCGCACCAAGGTGTTGATTTTGTCAACGTGTGGGCCGTGTGTTGACGTTGAAGAATGTCCAGGACGCTCATCGTCAACAATCGACTGTCAGCCACCCTTGAAACATTCATGCCACTTGAAACATGCAGTACGCTCCGTGGCAACATCGCTGTAGGCCGTGTTAAGCATGGCAAATGTTTCTGTTGCAGATTTCCCTAGTTTTACACAAAAATTTTCACAGCCATTCGTTGCTCCTTCAGGCTGTCCACCTTACAATCCGACAAACGAAAAAAACACTCTTTACTAAACTGCGTGTAACTCATCAACAAATGAACATATCTGCGACTGAAATACCGTGTTTTAATCAGCTGATTTATACGAACCTAGTGACGCCAAGTGGATTCTCCTGAAACTAACTTGAGCCGCGAAATTCAAACAGTCTGCGTATTTTTTTAACAGACCTCGTATATGGCTTTTAAAAGGGTCTGCATAAGTTTGTAAATTAGTTATTATGTGATTATTATCTTGTATGAATATTTACAATGGAAAAGACAGAATTATAAATTTTTAGGATCAAAAAATAATAAAGAAACCTAACAGATTTTAATTTGGAATTTTTTGAAAAAATCATACACTGATAATATTATAAGTTTTGATTCTAACCACTCAATGGAGCATAAATGAGGTTATATGGCTTACCTTTATCTAAACAGGAATATAAAAAACAAATTGGATGTAATTTATCAGATAGCTAAAAATAATAATTATAATAATACGCTAATAAGAAAATTAGGGAAAAGAATAAAAAATGAAAACAATAGAAAACAAGAAACCGTAAATGAGGAACAAAGGCGGCTGAAGTTTGAATTTAGGAAATATTTACTTGTTTCTAATGTAATAAATGTAGCAAGAATGGATGTTTGGGTCAAGTCAATAAAAACCTTGACTAGTAAACTAAATGATTCTAGGTGCAGTTATGCCAAAGATTTTTTCTATGCATTTTCATCCCTATGGTTGACTCAGGTTAGGAAATGGACCTAGGTTAGGAACCTTAGGTCACATTTGAGTAATAATGCAGGGTTGAAATGAGTGCTAGACACCATAAGCTAAATAGAACACATTATGGCCCAAGTTAAATCAGCTATACTCTGCCAAGATGTGTCCCATGGTAGAGAATAAGAATTGTTTTTTTCTAAATGTTGTAATTAAGGTCATGAGAAATATAACTGGCTTTGAAATATTTGAATTTTGTTTGTTTATAAACAGACATTGCTAATTATTTGTTAGTGTTATAAGAAATAAGTAAAGTAATTGATGCCATTTTGTGTCATATTCCATTCTGTGTTGTAGTTTTCTCATTGCTGTAATGTATTACAAGCTTTATTGATGTTTTATCCAGTATTTTTAATTTAACAAAAACTCTCTAATATCCCTGTAAATTTCAGTGTGTTCCTTAATAATATTTAACTTGAGATACAATGGCATGCTTTAAAACCATTAAAAAATAAATGATCAAAACAGTGCAAGTATGAGTCAATCCGATGCACCCATCCAATTCCATACATAAGTTTAGCATTGCTTCTGTTTACTTACTGCTGAATTAGTACTTTTCGAAATTCAAACATCGATAATCATATACGGCGGCCATAACTTACTCTGATTTTGTTTTTTCTTATCAGTTACCAAACAGGTGTCACATTCGCTTGTCATGTCTACCAGTTTTGGAAACGTTAGTCTACTTATGGAATTGTTTAATGATATTATTTTGATTAGTTTTATTTTTTTCCTTAAATTGTTTATTCAAGCCATAATGTCATCAAACATTGATGGGGGCAATAAAAGGCAAGTATAGTTATCCCGTTCATTAAGCGAATTGACCTTTTATATAAATTAAAATGTGGTGAAAGCATAGCATCTGTCACAAAGCATCTTAGTGTTAATGAGTCAACAGTGTGTTAGATAAAAAAAAATGAAGTAAATGTAAGGAATGTCAGAGAAGGGACTTGTCAATCGGTAAAAGTTACCTCTGTGTGCCATGATGTAATCAAAATAATGGAAAAAGAAGTGTGTGTATAGAAGACCAATAACAAAAAAGTGTCAATGAGTGGGATTTTAAATTATTTTAAATGTAGGCATTTGTATACTTTTACAAATTTTCTTATCTAAGGAGGAAAAATCTGGTCTAGTTTGACTATTCTACTGTGCTATCTGTTACATGATGAAAACAATAGTAGCTTACAGATCCCTAAATGCTAGAGGATCACTTCCCAATGTAATAGAAAGTTAATAAAATGGCACGGATAACCAGAAAAAGTTTTACAGAATGGTTCCACTTTTTGTTAAAGAAGCGAAATGTTTTTTGAAATCGAAGTCAGTTTGTCTTAAAGTTCTTCTCATAATAGACAGTGCCATAGGGACCCTGTACATTACATTAATTACATCCTAACCTGGAAGTGTTGTTCCTGCTACCAAACAACAGCCTTGATTCAACCTCTAATCCAGGTCAATTTGATAGATTTCTATCTACTTTCAAAGATAGTAGGCCATTGTCAGTTTTAATGCCTATTATCTTCAACAACTTTCGGCGAATTATTAAATGTCATAGAAAACAACAAAACTTTAACAGTGATCCAGTGCTGAGAAAAATACGATATTATGAATTGCATTTCTAAAATAAAAGAATCTATGGACGAACAAAAACCATTATCAGTGTGTGCATGTTAGAAGAAACTGTAGCAAAATTGTATTAACCATAATGATATCACGACAAGTGCTTAGATATTGTTGCTACTGATATTGTCTAAATAACACTTGGGATTAAGGGCGAAGGATTTGAAGACAATAACAGTGATGATGTCGACAATCTTTTCAAAAGGGCAAAAGTAGATTTGAGGGAAGAAGAGTTAGAAGAACTAATCACCGAACCAGTGCCTATCTTGAATAACAAAGGTGAAGAGATCGTTAAAAAATGTATCGCCGAAGTTGACATTAAAATCTTTTGGTGAGATGTATGTTTAGAGAAACAGTTAGCTGCAGCTGTTACTAAAATTGATCCATCTCTAGAATGGACATTCAAACTTAATCAAGAGGTGGAAGAAGCACTATCACCATGTAAGAAATTTTGTATAGAACTAGAAAATTATAGTGCACAAAGCAAAATAAGTTTTTCAGATTAAAATTAACAGTGAGTAATAAAAGATTGTTTGTCTAAATTTAGGTGTTTGAAAATTTGGTGGATAGTGATTTACAATATAGAATACGTGTGTCTGTGTGTGAGTGCACGTATTTAATTTTGTGTTTTCTGTCTGAAGGGAAACGTAATTACCAATAAATATGTACGTAGTTATATTGTACATATGTATACCATACTGTATACAAGTGTACAGTATAGCTGTAATTATTGTTTACATTTTTAATGTGGAACGTAACCCTTCCCTTTCCATATACAGTTGGTTTCATTATTGGCGGTAAATAGGTAATTGTAATTTTTATAACTGATTTAAGAAGTATAACTGTATAAATACTTTAAATTATCTTGTCAAATAATCTTGTTTAAAAGGTTAAAGTGAATTAACCTGCTTATTACTCGATTACCATATCAGTCATCATCCTAGGAAAAAAAATAATATTTTATGATGTTTACTGAAAATCTTATCAACATTCGCTGTGCAGCAATTTTGTCATATGACTTCTTACAAAATTATTTCACAAAAGTTCCTTTTCATTTACCAAATTTACTTTAGCATTAAAAAATAAAATAGGTTTACTTCTCTTTAAAGTAAGTAAGTACTAAGGTCTTTTCTAATATTTGACTATATTTTATAAAACCAATTCTGTACACATACAGAAGTGTAACAGGAGGTTTTATTACTTGAAATGAAGAAGTTGTATTCTAAACAAACATTTATATATATATATATTCTTGATATTTTACGTTATCCATTGTTTTTCCGTTGCACTGACTTTATGAAGTTAATATATTACTATTGTAAGTAATTTTATCCACTTAATGGTGGATTAAAATTACTTACAATAGTAATATATTAACTTCTTATATATATATATATATATATATATATATATATATATATATATATATATATATATATATATATATATACAAAACAACTAAACTTACTGTCAACACATGAATTAGAATTGACTCAGGTAAGGAATGTTGCTTGGTAGTCAACCCTAACCTATAAGTTAGAGAAATATTGCATTCACTACTCTATATGTAGAATTGAAAGGAAAACAAATAAAAATTCATTTTCTTTGCTGAATTTATATAGAACATTTTCATAAAATGCAGTTGTGCAATGGAAGAGACTCAAATACTATAATACACACACAAAAGGGGTCATAAAGTATTAAAATATGCTGTGCTGAATCGTGAAACACGTGAACAAACAACTTGTGAAGTTTAAAACTCTCCCGTGTTAAACACAGTATGCCGACATGGCGCCCAAAGAGACTTAGTAATTGCCCAGAAGATTTTATTGAGTAAAAATGGCATTTGGATTTACTTTTTTTGTTCCTGTCATGAATGACAAAACTGCATAAATGCAATAGAAAATATGAGTGAAGAACCCATTTTCTCCTTTTTTGTCCAAAACTACAGCTATTGCTGCCAATTCTACATTTGAAAAACTCATAACAGGAGCCTAAACCTTGTAAAATAAATCAATTCTTTTTAATATTTTTCAATTCAATCTGCTCAAAATTTCCTCTTGAAATTTATCTATTGTTTTCAAAACATTTTTAAACACTGCAAATGGATTGAGATTATGGGTGACATATTCTATCTGTCCCCATGAGCAGTCTGTCTTGTAAAGTAAGCAAACACCAGAAGGGGTCGGTTGTTTTACACTTAGCTCTAATTTGTATCAACCCTTATTCTTCTTACTTTCTAAAATACCTACCAAGAACATAATAAGATATTCATGTATAAATAAAAGTGATGAAATTACCACTACAGTCTCATGATAATATGGAAAATGATATGGTGAGATCAAGTTAAAAACATGCTGCTCTGGTTAAACTCTGTACTACAGTGGGTAGTAAAAGCAGATAGCAGAGACATCTCTTACTGTTGTACAGGCTTCTAGAAAATTCCTTAACACAGTGTGATTCACAATTGCAACAAATTATAGAGGTTTTGTTCCAAAAACTTTGAAGAAGGTTCAGTTGTTTTTTGCGTGAATGAGATAGTTCAAATTATAAATGAGATTCAAATCATTAAGCATTTTGTATAGGGATGGGCCGATTCCTAAAATTTTCGATTCCGATTCCGATTCTAAAATTTTCCTTTCGATTCTCGATTCTTTACTCGATTCTCGATTCTCGATTCTTTCAAGTTATATTAGCTTACATGCTAGTTCTCTAATAATTAATTTAGTTAACATCTTGGTCATATGGCAAAACCTTTTAAAAGTTCCGTTTTAATGTAATAGGCTACACAAAACCTTCAACCGTGAGAGTGATATCTGTCTATAATATAATTTATTAAGGTTAAGTTTCGGAGGAATAATACAGTGTTTCTGTTATCCGTCTATTCGCTCAACCGTCATGGCCACAGTTCCGACGGTGACGGTTAATCGAGTTTTTACTGTACTTTTTTGTGTTTTGTTCTGACATCTATAAATCAGTGGCAGTAAGACACGTGGGTGAGAGAGAGAGAGCAAAAGAGAGTATCGAACCCACTCTAGTGGGAGAGAGAGAGACGAGCGATGTCAAACGATCAGAAATGGTTACGATCTTGATTGCTGTTGCTTCATAAATAATAATATTTTCGTTTACTTTAATCATTTAATTCATTCAAATCAACTAATACATAAATAAGACATAGTTGGTAATTAATTATTTTTCCACACAAATATAATAAATTTTGTTTGGTAATAAATTACTCCACACGCATATTTTAATAGTTAACAAAATAGGAATCGGAATCGACACTTTTATGAATGAAGAATCGAGTATCGACGATTCCTCGATACCTCCTGGAATCGAGAATCGGAATCGGCCCATCCCTAATTTTGTATTTGTTGCTTTAAAATATAGAAATAAAAATAACACGAATTAAAGTATGAAATTTCAAGGGGGATATTGAAAAGTTAGTTATTAAAGAATTTGATTTATTGAACATAAGCTATGTTCAACTACCAAAAATGAACTAAAAATTGATACCAGGAAAACTAAAACTTTTTATAAATAAAAGATAATATTTTATAAAGTGGTTTCTACTAGCATTAATTTTGTAGGATTTGAAAAAAATATATTTTTAAGAAAATAAATTTACATTTTATTTTGAAGATAAAGCAAAGTCATCTTTTAACACAACTCCTGACAGTTAATTTTTAATAGAAGAGTATGTCATTGTATCTATAAAAGCGGGTGTGTAGCATGGTGGTTTTCGCAGCCAGCAGATGGGGAAGAGCCGCTGAGTGTGAGTGCAACAATTACTACAGCAGAACCCACAATAGCACCTGGAGAGAGGCGACCGTCTTGGCGATTAAGAGTGGATAACGGTTGCAAGGTGCTTTCATCTCTTAATCGTACTTCCATTTAATTTTGTATTTGCATGTTGTGTGTTGATTTATGGATAAAATTACTTTTAGTTTTATGCATTTATTAGTTTTTTTGCACCATGGCTTCTGTTTTTTGTCCTGTGAAAAGCTTCATTTTCATGTGTATTGTAACAAAAGTAAAACTATAAAAATGCAATATACGTTAGTTAGTTTTCTGGTTATTTAAAAATTAGATCACCATGAATTATTAGTGGCTTCCTAATTTAAATTCCACATTTTTTAACAATAACATTACTAACCAGTTCGTCTTGTTTTTATCTCGGTTTTTAAGCGTAGTTTATTATAATTATAGTTATAATTCTTGTATTGTCGGAGTTTAGTTTCTGTATCATTTCTGTAATGGTAATCTTTCTCTCTTTTAGGCTATTATTCCCTGCAAGAGGGAATTAAAAATGTTAAACATACGATAAAACCATTAAGCTTCAATCCTCTAATAACATTGAGGTTTTAGAAACCATTAATTGTTCAATTAAAAACATTTCTTTGGTTTTTTATTTATACATTTTAACATTTACAAGTATGTAACCATTTGATTATAGTAGCAATTATTTTCATTGAGTTACAGTTTGATTTGTTTATGGAAGACTTTTCCCAAGAGAAAACAAAAAGTAAATGTTCCCCCACATTTAATCAAAAAATAAATGCTACTTTAGGCAAGTTTTTACATATTATTACTATGTTAAAGTGTAATCTAGTAGCAGGTGGAATCAAATAATTTCTGTGAATGATTTATGAAAAAAAAAACAGAAAAAATCTGATTTTTTAAATTTAATTGAAGGTCTGGATGTTTAAGTTCTTTTTTATAAAATTGTGCTTTTTAAAATCCTTGTAAGACCATCCATTTTGTCAAATAGCATGCGAGAAAGACCACACGATTTTTCCGGTTTTTGTAGTATTTCTCTTAATGTTGCGTAGATTTGATATAAATACAGATGGAATCTGATTTGTGATATTTGTTCCATAATTACCTAGGTCAGGTTTCCCACTGGCAGGAAGATTTCAGCACGTGTCATGTGCCCTCATCAGGAAACTCATTAAATGCAATGGAACTGCAGGAAAAAGTTATTGATTTTACAGAAGACAGTTCCATGATAAATGTTTTTTTAGAGACATCATTAATAGGCTTCTAGATCGGATGTAAATCCGAATATCCAATTCTCTTCCGGAATGCTTTTTTCCTTGCCATTTGACACAGTTATTTGTGTAAGAGTGGTTTTTTCCTGAACTGCTGTACATAAAAAATTAATACGGTAACAAACTAACAAGTCTTGAAGATGACTTAAGGATAAAATTAAGTTCAACTACTCCTGCAATTGACTCACAAGTATTCGCAATAATCAAAATACGCAATGACCTTTGTTCCTTTGTACGTTTTTTATGCTGTTTTTTTGTGTACCAATCAAATTTTTTTATAGATATGAGTACTAAATAAAACTGTACTTGTTTTAATTTTCTTTTATTATCATATCGTTAATCAAAATTTAAAAAAAAGTGAATGAATAATTAAATAGTTTTATCACATATTTAAGAAATGGACCTGTTACTGACAGAAAATGTGTTAAAAAAAAATGGGGTTCGTGTTTCTTCCCATCTACACCCTCCCCCTTCAGACCCCCTGGGGATGGTGGTCTGCAAATTCTATAAAAACCTTCGGGTGGTTTGCAGTTGATAGAATGTTGGGAGTTCCTGACGTAGGTTAATAAATATTATTACTATAAATCATTCATTTTCGAAGATTTTCATGCATAATGTCAATACGTCCTACTTACCATCATCAGTTTTCCTGATTTTCCAAGCATATAAAATCTTTTAAAAAAATCATGTCATCTTGAAACTCTCACATATTAATCAATATGAGCTTATCTACATGTGTTGAGAATTTCAATTGTTTACTCTGCTAAAATCCCTACTTTCTAAGATTTTAGTCTATGTACACTATTGTTATTATAGCACTGTATTTAGATATATCTATGTATGTATATTATTTCCTATAATCTATAAGTATCCTATAATATATGTGAAATACAATTTTACCAAGTACATTTAAGATGAATTGCCCATGAAGGCCCATATCACATCGTATGCATACAGTTCGTGATTGTTTTCTCAAACTAAAATTGGAAAACAGAATTAGATAACAAATCAGAAATTGTCGGAAATAATACTAAATAAGTTTAACGATATTCTTATAATAAATAATTCAGAAAGTGATACACAACAAAACAGATGATGAACAACAAAAACAACTAGCGTGAACCAAGAGTTAAGAAAAATATAGAGGTTAGACCCAATTTCAGATACACACATTTTCGGGACATATTTTTAAGGATTTACTCCTTGAGCTAGTCTCGTGATAGCAATGCAATACTCAATGCACATCCACAAACTGACTCCTAATTATTACAAGTCAGGTAGGTTATAAAATAGCCCAATATATTTTGTAAGTGTATAGACCTATACAGTACATATAAATACACCAATTAAGTTTTTCAATGGAAAAACTAGGCTATTTTACTTCACAAACGAATGCTTATTCATATTTGTTGTGCATCACCTGTCAGAGAGATGAACGTTGTTCATGTTGGCATGTTATTTTGCTTATTTTAGAATAAAAACGTTTTGTTTTTAGCTGATTGAAAACTGTCCTAATTTATTTGAAACCTATATGTACGTCATTTTTCGACATAGTATCCTTGCTTTTCAATACATTTGGTCCATCGTTGTACAAGCTTCCTGATCCCTTCATAAAGAAGGTTTTCAGAAGAGCTGCGAGCCAGGAATGTACTGTTTCTTTCAATGCATCATCCGAGGTAAATCCACAGCTCCCTAATGCCTTTTTGAGTAGACCAAACTAGTGATAGTCAGAAGGCGTAAAATCGGGACTGTATGGGGGATGAAGAAGTACTTCAAAATAGAGTTTTTGGAGCATTGCAGCAGTATGGAGACAGGCAATGTGCAATAATACCTTTAAGTAAGCATCTCATTGTAACGTGCACTGCTTATTCTTGTGCCCCTTTCCTCAATAGTAATGTTCCCGTACTGAACCTTGTGAGTCCCAAAAAAGCGTACTGCGGACAGTTGGGTCTTAAAAATTTTCCTCCACAACAAATTTGGATGCTTCTACTCTATACTCTGCAGTTTACCTTCCGTTTCATAATGATGGATCTCTGTTTTGTCAATAGTAATGGTCTTGTCTAAGAAGTCCAGTTTGTTACCATAGCAATCTTAAAAGTTTTTGACAAATGTCCAAACACGTTTGTTTATGCAACTGTGTGAGTTGATTTTGGGACCCATCTTGTACAATCTTTATGAAACTCAAGTGAGTTGTGGAGGATTTCATAGGCAGAACCTTCACGAACTTGCAGACGATGTCCCACTTTGTAAATAATTACTCGTCTAAGAGAACCATTTCCCGTGAATGCTTTCCTCATTTGTGGCGGTAAAGAGTCGTCTGGGTCCTTCATTGTGCGTAACACTTGTGCAACCATTTTTGAATTCTTTACTCCATTCGTAGACATTCCGTTGTGATCATACTGTACCAGATGTCTTCGATGAATTTCGGACCCTGATACACCTTCTAACCACAAAAAAACAGATTACTGAACATTGCTCTTCTTTGGTGCAATAGAAAGAGAAGCTACAATGATAAACAGTACAACAGTGATAACGAAACTAAACAAACCGATTAAAACATGCATAGACAACAACAAACAAACAAAGCCTGCATCATTGATAAAAACGACAGTACTACCAACATAAACAAAAATATAACTAAATTGCAGATAATAATTGAATTATATTTCTTCTTTTAAATGTGAATTTATATTTTTAGCATATAATACAATTGGTTATAGTTTGCATCCCAGTACCTAAAATTAGTTTGTACCCAAAATTACACTTAATTTTTCCCTCTGTTTTCACTCAACCTTTTGGTAGTTTAGAATAACATTCAGAAATTTGTATATATTCTACCTTTAGTTATGAAATTGTGGTACTTAATTCTTTCCATGTGTATTTATATACTCCTATAAACAAATATTCTTTAAGCTTAGCTTGTGAGGTTATGTTAAAAACATACACAAAAAACACATTAATCATTTATTTCTCATACGCGTATCAATGGCCAAGTTATCATCATCAGCGAGTGTTACTACTACAAACTCTAACTTACAACTAGGGTGAAAGTAAGGTTACCTTCCGTATTTATACAGTAGGCGTTGCCACGCCCACTTGTCAAAACAACAGTTATTAACCCTACTTTAAACATGATACAACAAATAGAAATTATGTACCTAACTCAATAATTACAATAAAATTTGTAACATACAACATAATTACATATAAACAAAATAGATAATTAATATTACACTTTATTATTATGTCAAAATAGTTAACCTTAAAGTTACAGTAACCTTTTTTTTGTTGATTATTTAGGTTTTCACTATATTGCTTGAAAAAGTCCATAGTAAAGAAGTCCATAAGCTCTAAAAGCTCCCTTTTTTATAACAATTTTATTAATAAATTTGCAAGAGAATGAAATAAAAGGTGTAGCTATCCACTTGTACCCTACTACTATCTACTAGTTGTACCCGATTATTTTTTAAGAACTATCAGTTTACACGTATTATAATTTTAAATAAAACATTTCCAATTTATAATAAATAATAAATTATCTCTTATTTCATTAGAATTATTTATAAGTCACAGTTGGAAATTACAAAAGTATATCTATTTTTTTTTAATAACAAAGAAACATAGAAGCTTAGATTATTACTTTAAATAGGAATTATCATTTTACATATAGTAAATGCTTGTTTTATGTTAAACTTGTTATATTTAAACAAGTGAGGGTTTTAAAAATAAGAATATTATTCTTATAAAAATCTGGTAAAAAATATTAAAAAGGAAAAATTTTGTGAAAATTTTCATTGTGAACAAATATAAAATATTTAGCCATAGCATGTATTAAGTTAATTACAGCTTAGCTAGTGAGAATAATTCACAACGGTAAAAATTAAAACAGTCAACCCAAAATCTCACTACACATTAGTTTATTAAAAAAAAACACTCTGGTTTATTAAAACAGACTAGTGTTGACGACGATATTGCCTTCATCATTGCTTGGCTACTATTCACAGAGTACTAACTAATTCTCTGTGAGTAGTAGCCAAGCATTGATGAAGGCAATATCGTCGTCAACACTAGTCTGTTTTAATAAACCAGAGTGTTTTTTTTTAGTAAACTATGTGTAGTGAGATTTAGGGTTGACTGTTTTAATTTTTACTGTTGCAAACAATATGTATGTCTTTAAAAGTTCTGTATGACAAGAAAAGGGGAAAAAATGTAATAACATATGAATTCCAGTTCTACTTATAAAGCATCACTTATAAAATCATTTTTTTGCAAATGTATAGTTTATTGTACACAAGAGTAAGTACTATCTATAAGAAATTGTTTATAGGAGGCAGTGGTTTTGCATATTTCAAATAATGTTTTCCTTAACATGTCCCAACAATTTTTTTAATTTACCCATGATTAATTACAGCAAAATCTCTTTGAAAACTATATTGACTAAAACTTTGTTCCATGCACAAATGAATTATTTTTCTTAAACAATTATAATCGTTTCAAGAACATAGGCTGACATTTTTTAATGCAAACTATAGAGGGATTTTCAACTATAAACAAGTAATATGAAAAAAATTTTCAAGGTCTATTCCTATTTAACAAAGACAAATTTTATTTTAGTTTTTTTTTTATTTTATGATTACAGTTAATATAAATATGTATGTACATATGTCAGAATAACAATATTAAATGGCAAAATAGAAAGTGAATTTTCTTGCAATTTTTTATTTTTTCTCTATGTATGGTGTTGGGCTATTATCTTTGTTTGTTGCTATTTATACGCTTTCTTTTTTTTTGTTGCTTGCATTGTGTTGTAGTTTCTTTTTGCTTTCCTTTCGCATTGTCCATTTGTGAAGCAAGGTTCGATTCTGCTGTCCAGTTTGTTAATTTATGATATTGTGAGATGAAATTAAATGAAATCTGTTTTTTATTGAATATTAATTTACAAGTTTGCACAATTATTTTAAGAAATACTGTTATTTCCTATATTTTTTATAATTGCTTAGAATTTGTTCATGTATTAAAATTTTTTTTAAATATTACATTTAATATGTTTAATTTAACATCTGTAGTTTGTTTCTATTGTTGTCTATATCTGATATAATTTATTATTGTAGGAATGGCTACTTTTTGGTATTTTAATTACTATTCATATGATTAGGAGTAGAATAAAATTACTTCAGAAATTGTGGCATAAATTCACTAAGCACCCAAGTATCATATTTAAATTTCTATTTATCTATAAGATTCTTCAAGTGTAAGTTTTATATTACACTTGGATCTCATCCAATAAATATGTTAATTAACATTATATGTGTTTGAAAATAAGAATATAATATCTTGTAGATTAGATAATAACACTTAGAGTTAAATTGTTATAAAAACAATGTTCTTCTGCAATCAGTTTCTTATCACCTGTAAACATTTTGCATAGGAAGGAATACCAACCCATACACCCATAAAATTTATAATTAAAAATCACAGTATTCTTATAGTTTAATTTTAACAATTATATTTCCCCACCTAATTTTTGTTTAAAATAACGTATAAACTATCTTGAAAATTTCTGTAATAAATTATTTTAGAGGTTAGTTTTCAATAAACCATAACAGATCGATTGCAGTATAATATGCTGAGATTGTAGAGTCTGATGCATTTGATTTTGCAAGGGAAAATTTTTAGTTCCCAATCAACCATAAGAGATAGGTTGCAGTATATATGCTGAGATTGTAAAGTCTGTATCCATTTGATTTTGCAAGGAATAAAAATAAAGCAATACTTTCTTACTTCCTTGTTTGGCAACCATTAAGTGAAAAATGTTAGTAATATGCATGACATGATAGAAAGAAACAAAGGAAATACTACTTGAATGGTTTAGTAATGAGTCCTAAGCTGTATGTAGCTTAAAAAGGAAAGATTGTGTAAGCAGTGTGAAGCTGGAATACAAGGCAGATAGGTGAGCTTGGTTATGTGTGTTTAGTGCATGAGTTGTTATCTTATCAGTGCATCATGCATTCTGCACCTGCTTTAGACAATCTTTCTACTTGTCATGGTAGTGTGCCATAAGTAATGCTCAAGTGGAGATCTCACAACAGGGTATTTAAAATATTTTATTAATTACATGTTAATAGTATTTTCAGAATATGCCAATATTTTTTTTCTTAATAGCTCACATTATATTTCATTAATAAAATCCAAAACCATTAGCAATACCTTTATTAACGAAGTTTAGTTACAAGTTTAACACCTACATACTGGGTCATATGTGTAGCATGGATTACAAAACTTATTGTTAATAATGGAATTGAGTTTTTGCTATTACTCAATTATAACTCTTGAACATATAATTATTTAAGATCTTTTATGGGTAAATAAAATTTATTATGGTTTGTTTTAAGTAAGCTAAAATGGAGTCTTTATAAAACTAAATGTACTTAAATCATAGTTTAACCCTTTGCATGTTACATGAGGAGTTGCAGATTTTATTCAATTGCTTAGTGAAAACATTTTTTTAATAAATTGAAGTAATATAGTTTTTTTTCTAGAATTGGTATTTGTCAAACAATATGTATGGTTTGAAAAAAAAAACTATTAATGACCTTAAATTAAATATTGCTCAACTAAGTGAATATATATGGGCTTACTTGCTGACGCGTTTTGAAACAATCGTTCCTTTTACGAAGCAAAGCCTCTACTCACCTGTGAGTAGAGGCTTTGATTTGTATTCACTTAGTTAAATAATATTTAATTATAGTTTAATCAGTGAATTCAAGATGATTACAACAAGCAACTTCATTAAGGACTATAACATAGTGTCATAAAATCTTCGTAATGAAAATCAATTTATTTTTTAAATTGATAAAATATTTATTATATATGTATATATATATATGCTAATATGTATTCCTTCATGGATGGACACACACACACACACACATATATACATATATATATATATATATATATATATATATATATATATATATATATATATATATAAAGAAATAAAAAAAACTATACATAATGAATAAATAAATAAGTTACAACAAATTCCTGAAGTTTCTTGATGTAATCATCTTCAATTCACTGATTAAACTACTTTTAAAATACTTAACTAAGTGAATACGTAATTGCTTACTTGCTGACATGTTTCAAAACAGTTGTTCCTTTTACGAAGCTAACAACACTTGTCTGAGTGGGGTTATCATTGCAAGTCTTAAATAAATAGTCTCTTTTTAAAATTTTTCTAATTACATCTTGCTGATCCTTTTTCCTGAAAGGAACATTTTTTTCTTCATGAAGTGGGATTCTCCAACAAATCTTTGCTCCTATATACCTTGGTTTGGTCCTTCTTGAGGGCAAAAGCTGCACTGCCATCTCCTCAGTCATCAAGAGTTTTATTAAGCTTTTTCTAAATTCTAAATATTCCATTGGTTTGGATACAGGGTGGCAAATTAAGACCTTGATTTACATTGTACGAGTTTTAGATAGGCCAAGGAATATTGTTTGACACATTATTGCGTAAGCCAAACCTACCTGAAATATTTAGCATATCACTAATATTATTTATAAATTATCTTCAAAGTCAGAAGAAATAATTTTTTTATCAATTACATTAGAAAACATAGTGTATATTACTCCAAGCAAAATTTCATAGAAATTTTCATATTACCCCTGGTTGAAGATAGAAGATACATTTTATAAAACCCAATAGAACACAATCACTGAAACAATATTGTTGAAATAAAATACTTCAAGCACATTAATAACAGACAACAGCCTCAAACTACAACAGAGCAGCAAGTATCGATTTCAGTAATCAAAAGAAATGGAACTGCATGCTAATATGTACAGGCTTTTCACTGAATGTTTGGGCTTATGGCAAAACTAACCAAACCACAACTGTTCATGTCTGCCAACAGCTGAAATGAGTCATATAACTAACAACATGATTTCCAAACACTAAAAAAAATCATTGTAACACTCTCTACTGATGTTTTTGTGAACTTAAAAAAAAATTTTCTATAAGATTTCAGTTAATCAAAATGACTGTAACCTCTGATTTAAAACATATTTGAATAACGGTTAGTGTATTAGAATTAATCTGTGTTGAGAAAATTTTGATTGATTACAAATTTATTAAAACGTAAATAAATTTAGGTATCTTTTAATTGAATAGACTTTCTCGCAAATTAGGAGGAAATATTTGTGGTTTCTGTTTATCAGTTTCTATCCTTTTAAGAATGAAATTACGTTACAATTAAGGGTTATTTCTTTTATCTTTATTTCATTATATGGTTTCAGTGCATTTGTACAAAGTAATACTTTTTTTTACTTGTAAACTTATGTATGAACTATTCCTAACTTTACCAACTATTTTATTTACATATTAATTTTGTTTCTTGTTATTTAAAGTATGTTTTAAAAATATAAACTACATAAATACAAATTTATAAATATTTTGTTTGATTGTTTTTCATTAAACGAAAATGGAGATGAGAGGTTTTATTCGTTTTTATATGTTGGGATTCTGAACAAACATATTCTTGTTTTATTTAACATATTATAATGTTAAGTTGTAGCTATTTTCTGATCAGAAAATAAAGTTTAATATTTGTAATGGATAATGAGGTTCAATCAACCTTTAGTAAACTTTTTTGTTACATCCAAAGACATTGGCCTATTATATATTGGCTTGTATAAACAATTTATAAAACTTTATAACTCAGTCTGAGTCATATATTTTTAATACATCTAAACATGTATTTTGAAAAGATACCTGAAGAAGACTTAGATTTTCAATTATATGGTCTCAAGTGGGTGTTGACTTTATGATTCATACGGTAGAGTGACAGTCTCATTGCAATGAAAATATGACTGATTGTAAGTTTTTAATCACTGTGATTGTTTGGTTTTTCCATTTATGTTTCAAACAAGTATTGTTTGTGTACTAAAATTGTACTGCTAGAAATTGCAAATTAGGGCCTAATCTCAGTCAATTGATTTACATGATAATACAAAATGTTTACTGTTCTCCTTCAGATTAGATTTATCAAGCAGTGATTATAATTTATTTGCATTTTTTTAAATCTAAAAAGTTATATTAGTAAACTTATAAAACACATATTAGGCCTCTATTTCTGTATAATAAACTTAATTAAAATTTATTGCAGATAGTTTGGTGTTACAGTATTTCACTTTTTTTTAAATTGTCAACAAAATTCATTCATTGATATTGTCATATGAACTAATTTTTATTTTAAACAATCAGACCTATCAATGAGAGTGAAATTATATTGTAATCCTTTTAATTAAAACAAAGCTAAAGTAACTTTGTCTTTTTAGTTAAAAACATGTCATAGAAAGTAGGTAGGATTTTTTTATAAATTTTATTTTAAAATGTAACTTGAAAATTATAGTATTTTCTTTTTGAGGCTAAGAAATTATATTATAATATTTGTAAAAAAATAGGAGACCTGCAATGTTTCGTGTTTATTTTCTACAATGTTTTGTTTTTATTTACATTTAGTAATTTAATTTAGAATTTGTGGTAAATATTTCCCTGCCTTTGAACAATTGTTAAATTATTAAATTCTTAAAATATCATATTTTTTACAAAACAAAAGTAAAAGTATAACTATTTTTAAGTGATAGATATTACCCAATATTATGTTCCTATTTATCATTATTTTTTCATGCCAAAAATACAATACCTTTATATTACTTTTTTTCAATAATATGCTAATTTCTAACTATGAAAACTAACTTTAAAAAAATGCTAATTTCTAACCTGTAATTATGATTACATTAATTCCTTCAAAAATTTCATGCCATAACTTAGCATTGCTAGTTAAAACGTTTCAAAAACATCAACAATAATTACAACAAGAATTTTTGAATAAGTTTCTGACAAAATAAATAGTCAGAAATATAAAAATATGCTTCTTCATTGTTAAGGTACTCTTCATACAACAATTTTTCAGCCACTTATTGTGGACTTACATTTTCATGTTAAACAAAATGCAAAAACATTTAATATATTATAAAGTGTACAAAAAATAGAAAATTATAGAAACAATTCTTGCAAAAACATCTTTGAGCTATTGACTATAGTAAATTATTTTATTGACTTGCTATTATATGAAATGCTATCACAAAAAAATATTACTAGTTGTTTTAAAAAAGCAAATATCAAAATATACTGAATGAATTGAAATATCACAGAAGAATTGAAGATTACTTAAAAATCAGATTGCCTCAAACTGGGCAATTATGTTTTGTCAAAATATTTTTAAAAGATGTTTAGACGACTAAATTATTGTATCCAAAGTATTAGCAGGAGAGCCTATTTTAGAAAGAGATTGAGATAATATGAAATAAACCTCCAGCATTGAAGTGTATTTATCTGGGTTTTGAAGCTTGCCAAATGTACCTTTTACCCAAAAGTAAATATTTCTCTTAATGTTTTCATGATATTGGATACAATCTTATAGCAACTTCAAAAGAAGTATTTTTTTAAAATTTAAATGCTGGAATTTTTTTGCAGGTTTGTTGAAATTTTATATTGTTTTTACATTTTTTATGACTTTGATATAAAAATGTAAAAATTTAGAAATGATAAACATTGAAAATGGTAGCTTTTCTAATGTATTTTGATTAAATCCTCCCGGAACAAGGCATGGAATAATATTTTATAAACACTTTGAGTTTTGGTTTTTACTTTACAATAGATATAATATATTTAAATTGCTTTATGCTTTAAAATATTAAACAAACATTTGTACTCTAAGAAGTGTGTTACATTACTTTTAATTTACTAAAAGGAAATTTACTTTTATAATTTTACTAAAAGAAAATTTAAGTAAGGTTTTACTGTTCTTGTTTATTATGATAAGTTACAATTAAAACTTCTGTGTATCTTCTGCAGAATTTAGAAAATAATAGGTTCAACTGATATTTCACTGTTAAAGTATTAATTGTGCAATAAATGTCTAATATTAGACATTTTAAAATTCCTTATTAAAATTTCCCTTAATTTCCTTTTTAAAGTAAAAGCTTACTTTTGTGTACAAATAAGTTATTCAAAATTAATGTTTTTTGATTTTACAGTTTATGCTTGAAGATGCAAGAAGTAGTTCAAGCAGTGGGAACAACGCAATGGAGACACACCGGCAGTCGGCACCTATAATGGATAGTGCTTTAAGACGGACATTACCTATTCCTACAGCACCTAGACCAGTTTCAGCGCCCATTACTGATGCTGCAGATACCACTGTTACTATTGCTCTAAGAAGACAAAATAAACCACCAGATGATAAAGGTTAATATTTATTATAAATACATTTTTTTAAATATATATTGTATTTAAATAGTTATTGTATATTTGTGAAAACTTTACAAATAGTAAAATTTTGTAAATAGTATATATCAGATAAAATAAGAACCCTTCACTTTGTAGCAATATTTAACGGATATGGTCATTCACTCTTCAGTTTTAAAGGCAGTGTTTGATAACTGTAATATTGTTTAGGATATAGCATGAAACCAAGAATACATGATTTGTTCCAGACAGTATATACGTAGTGGCCAGCCTGTATCATTATATTATCAAATTGAGCCAAATAATAATTGCTTCAATGTTAATAGATTGTATGTGTTGTTTCTATTATTTTATTGTGCTGATTAATTGGTACGATCTAGTGTTTGCTAATGTGATTTCTGTGATTTTACTGTACAGTAATTCCTTGTGATTTTATTCCTTGGTTGAGATATTAATAGTTGTAAATAATAGAGGAAAAATGTAAACAAACATGAATCACACATCACAGTATTCCAAAAGATGCACTAACAACAAATGAGAAAGTTCCTGTAAAGTTTTGATCAGATTTTGTGGGTATGTTGTTAGGATTTCTTTTATTCATTTTGATGAAAATGGCTTTGAATTGAATGCCAGAGCTGAAATACTGATTTAAAAAAACAGTTTGTTTTTCCTTTGGTGTATCACTAGAGTTAGTAGAAATAATTTTAAAAAATTAAAAATCTCATTGAGTTTCATACCAATTATGAAATGATTTAATAGCCTAGTAAATAGCTTACGGATACTTTGTTTTTTTTTTTTTGTTTGTTTGTGAACAATTGAAGGATTTCAAAAAAATATTAGGAAAATAAGTTATTGTATAAAAATTAATTAACCTTATTAATGAAAACAGAATAAAATATTAAAATTAAGAGATTACCAATTTCTTGTTTTGCCAGTAGTTCCTGAACATATTTTAGTACAAGAGGCATGAGTTTATTGAAAGAATAATATTTAATAATTGAAATTAATAATGAAATAATTACTTTATAAGTCTGTGCAAACAAATTGTTTTATTCTTGTGTGAGCTTATACTCTTTATTTCAATTTTACTATGTACTTATTTATTCTTTAAAGTTGTCTAATGATGGCTCTTCATTGGCAACACACTATCAGCTACCAATACAATTGGACAAGTGAGAAACAAAATATATTTTAAATTTAATTAAATTAATTTCTTTGCTTGAAACAAGAGTAATTATAATGCTGAAATTTAAATTTTTCATATTATTATTATTAAATTCTGGAGACTGATAAGACATTTTGATTGACTATTTCGAAATAAGTGTGAGTCCCACAGAATGTGTAGAAATTCTACCATTTTGGATTTGTTTTTATATATTTAGTTTAAATATTTTTGTTTAAAATAATTTTTTAAATCTCTTTGAGCTCTTGATGATCAACTTGATAATTTTATTCCCAGAAATTTAAGGTTAACTTTTTCTGGTTCAAGTTACGTGTCGCTTTTGTGATTGCATTTTGCCAGAGAAGAGAGTTTAAGATTCATATTGATGGATTGACACATTTAGGGGGTTATCATTGCTACTCGCCATAAAGATGTGATGGCTGCCTGAGGTGATAAGGTTTGAGGATGGCTCAATCTATAGTGCACAATGATTAGAGGGCGCCAAATGCAATTAGCATCTTTGTTATGTTTATGTTTGCATTGATGAAGATTTTCTTGTTAAATAATACATCTTATACTATCTTACTTGCTTTTAATTTTCTAAACTATTTTAAAATACGTTCTACTTACAAGTTAACATTGGGTACATACCAAGCATTATCGTTTACTATGCCTAAAGGTAAAGGAATTTTAATGTTTTGGACTGGGAAATTCAGGAATTTAAAAATTATAACTGGGTGGCTACTCTGGATTGGGTATTTTATGACTTCCTATATAGTTTGTACAGTTGTGCATTGCAATACATGCAAATGTTTACTAACTTTATGTCCTGGAGAACTATAGTCCCTTTTGCTAAAGTGGTTTTAGGCAGAGCTTTCCAAACAAGATTAGTTTCATTGGTGTTGTGCAATAACTCATGATTGTAGGAGTCTGCTAGATCTTTAAAATTTTCAATAAAATCTTTTGCAGTTTAGAGTCTGCTAAAACCTTCATTCTTGAATTTTGTAGTCCATTACGTTCGGTGAATCTTAATTAATTACTTTAACAATAGTTTATGACTATCCGAACTTTAAATTTTGTAAATTGGTGAAAACTTACTGAGACAGAATGTTTTTATTTGCTATGTGGCGGGCAATCTTCATCAGTAAGTTTTCACAAATTTACAAAATTTAAAGTTCGGATAGTCATAAACTATTGTTAAAGTGATTAATGAAACACCTTCCCAAATCTAATTCGAGGACACAGTGCCTAAACATAAATTGTTTTTACCCACTTGAATGAACGACCAGGCTTTTGAGTTAATATTTTAGCTTTTTCACAAGGAATCGGACACAAAATTCAGTTTCCCTTAGAACATTGCAGGAAAAACTACTACAAAATGGCATCTTCTAATTATTTATTTATTACTGCCTTCATTGATTTTTGTACAGAACTTTCACCTACATTTTCAAGCACTGACACATAGTTTAAAAGTGTAGGTTTGCTTCCTTTAATGTTTGAAATCATTGATTTTTCAACACCATACACCTTAACCAACAGTTTGCCCACAACGATCTATATAATTTTTAGTTTATCCACTAACAGTTAGGTAACTCATTTTCATTTAGAAGCCATGATAAACAGTGAACCACGCTGACTGACTATTAATAACATTAGTAACTGTTGGCGTGAGTCGGTCACCCTGAGACTGACGAAAGCCAACTATACAAAACTGCACTGAGACGGCTTGTTTTGTACCTACACTAGCTTCACGGAGGAAAGGCAAATAGCAGCTGTAGACAGAATCATTATTTTGGAACATGCAGTACATCTCTGTCTAAATTTTTTCTCTGAAAATCAGAAACTGATTGAGATAATCAGCGATTCAGATAGTCGGAGTACGGATTACCAGTATTAACAGAGTTATACTGTATTAAAAACTAAAAAACTTCTCATATAACCTTTAATATCTAATAATAATAAATAATTTTGGCCTGATATTTTATTTGAAATTGTTTTCTTTTCTTTTGTTAATAGAGGATAAAGAAAATGATATTCGTAATGCCCAGGCTACACAAGCAGTTATTCAGCGACGCAGAAGGCCGAAAAGAAGATCTACTGGTGTTGTTCATGTGGACATGGATGTATGTTTTTCACAATTATTTAATATCATAATTTTTATTATAAATAAGAGTTCGTATCAGAAGTTCTGATTCAAAGTTAAGTATCAATAAATGTTTAGTCATTTACAACTTTCTAAACATTTCTTGTGGAAGATCAATAGCATTCTTCCTCAGTTCTTAGCTCTTTGAATGTGTCTTTTATATATTCCATCACTCTTGACGTGCTTTCATCACTTGTGAAAGCAACTTTCTAAACATTTCTTGTGGAAGATCAATAGCATTCTTCCTCAGTTCTTAGCTCTTTGAATGTGTCTTTTATATATTCCATCACTCTTGACGTGCTTTCATCACTTGTGAAAGCAACTTTCTAAACATTTCTTGTGGAAGATCAATAGCATTCTTCCTCAGTTCTTAGCTCTTTGAATGTGTCTTTTATATATTCCATCACTCTTGACGTGCTTTCATCACTTGTGAAAGCAACTTTCTAAACATTTCTTGTGGAAGATCAATAGCATTCTTCCTCAGTTCTTAGCTCTTTGAATGTGCCTTTTATATATTCCATCATTCTTGACATGCTTTCATCACTTGTGAAAGCAACTTTCTAAACATTTCTTGTGGAAGATCAATAGCATTCTTCCTCAGTTCTTAGCTCTTTGAATGTGTCTTTTATATATTCCATCATTCTTGACATGCTTTCATCACTTGTGAAAGCAACTTTCCAAACATTTCTTGTGGAAGATCAATAGCATTCTTCCTCAGTTCTTAGCTCTTTGAATGTGTCTTTTATATATTCCATCACTCTTGACATGCTTTCATCACTTGTGAAAGCAACTTTCTAAACATTTCTTGTGGAAGATCAATAGCATTCTTCCTCAGTTCTTAGCTCTTTGAATGTGTCTTTTATATATTCCATCACTCTTGACATGCTTTCATCACTTGTGAAAGCAACTTTCTAAACATTTCTTGTGGAAGATCAATAGCATTCTTCCTCAGTTCTTAGCTCTTTGAATGTGTCTTTTATATATTCCATCACTCTTGACGTGCTTTCATCACTTGTGAAAGCAACTTTCTAAACATTTCTTGTGGAAGATCAATAGCATTCTTCCTCAGTTCTTAGCTCTTTGAATGTGTCTTTTATATATTCCATCACTCTTGACATGCTTTCATCACTTGTGAAAGCAACTTTCTAAACATTTCTTGTGGAAGATCAATAGCATTCTTCCTCAGTTCTTAGCTCTTTGAATGTGTCTTTTATATATTCCATCACTCTTGACGTGCTTTCATCACTTGTGAAAGCAACTTTCTAAACATTTCTTGTGGAAGATCAATAGCATTCTTCCTCAGTTCTTAGCTCTTTGAATGTGTCTTTTATATATTCCATCACTCTTGACGTGCTTTCATCACTTGTGAAAGCAACTTTCTAAACATTTCTTGTGGAAGATCAATAGCATTCTTCCTCAGTTCTTAGCTCTTTGAATGTGTCTTTTATATATTCCATCACTCTTGACGTGCTTTCATCACTTGTGAAAGCAACTTTCTAAACATTTCTTGTGGAAGATCAATAGCATTCTTCCTCAGTTCTTAGCTCTTTGAATGTGTCTTTTATATATTCCATCACTCTTGACATGCTTTCATCACTTGTGAAAGCAACTTTCTAAACATTTCTTGTGGAAGATCAATAGCATTCTTCCTCAGTTCTTAGCTCTTTGAATGTGTCTTTTATATATTCCATCACTCTTGACATGCTTTCATCACTTGTGAAAGCAACTTTCTAAACATTTCTTGTGGAAGATCAATAGCATTCTTCCTCAGTTCTTAGCTCTTTGAATGTGTCTTTTATATATTCCATCACTCTTGACATGCTTTCATCACTTGTGAAAGCAACTTTCTAAACATTTCTTGTGGAAGATCAATAGCATTCTTCCTCAGTTCTTAGCTCTTTGAATGTGCCTTTTATATATTCCATCACTCTTGACGTGCTTTCATCACTTGTGAAAGCAACTTTCTAAACATTTCTTGTGGAAGATCAATAGCATTCTTCCTCAGTTCTTAGCTCTTTGAATGTGTCTTTTATATATTCCATCACTCTTGACATGCTTTCATCACTTGTGAAAGCAACTTTCTAAACATTTCTTGTGGAAGATCAATAGCATTCTTCCTCAGTTCTTAGCTCTTTGAATGTGTCTTTTATATATTCCATCACTCTTGACGTGCTTTCATCACTTGTGAAAGCAACTTTCTAAACATTTCTTGTGGAAGATCAATAGCATTCTTCCTCAGTTCTTAGCTCTTTGAATGTGTCTTTTATATATTCCATCACTCTTGACATGCTTTCATCACTTGTGAAAGCAACTTTCTAAACATTTCTTGTGGAAGATCAATAGCATTCTTCCTCAGTTCTTAGCTCTTTGAATGTGTCTTTTATATATTCCATCACTCTTGACATGCTTTCATCACTTGTGAAAGCAACTTTCTAAACATTTCTTGTGGAAGATCAATAGCATTCTTCCTCAGTTCTTAGCTCTTTGAATGTGTCTTTTATATATTCCATCACTCTTGACATGCTTTCATCACTTGTGAAAGCAACTTTCTAAACATTTCTTGTGGAAGATCAATAGCATTCTTCCTCAGTTCTTAGCTCTTTGAATGTGTCTTTTATATATTCCATCACTCTTGACATGCTTTCATCACTTGTGAAAGCAACTTTCTAAACATTTCTTGTGGAAGATCAATAGCATTCTTCCTCAGTTCTTAGCTCTTTGAATGTGTCTTTTATATATTCCATCACTCTTGACATGCTTTCATCACTTGTGAAAGCAACTTTCTAAACATTTCTTGTGGAAGATCAATAGCATTCTTCCTCAGTTCTTAGCTCTTTGAATGTGTCTTTTATATATTCCATCACTCTTGACGTGCTTTCATCACTTGTGAAAGCAACTTTCTAAACATTTCTTGTGGAAGATCAATAGCATTCTTCCTCAGTTCTTAGCTCTTTGAATGTGTCTTTTATATATTCCATCACTCTTGACGTGCTTTCATCACTTGTGAAAGCAACTTTCTAAACATTTCTTGTGGAAGATCAATAGCATTCTTCCTCAGTTCTTAGCTCTTTGAATGTGTCTTTTATATATTCCATCACTCTTGACGTGCTTTCATCACTTGTGAAAGCAACTTTCTAAACATTTCTTGTGGAAGATCAATAGCATTCTTCCTCAGTTCTTAGCTCTTTGAATGTGTCTTTTATATATTCCATCACTCTTGACATGCTTTCATCACTTGTGAAAGCAACTTTCTAAACATTTCTTGTGGAAGATCAATAGCATTCTTCCTCAGTTCTTAGCTCTTTGAATGTGTCTTTTATATATTCCATCACTCTTGACGTGCTTTCATCACTTGTGAAAGCAACTTTCTAAACATTTCTTGTGGAAGATCAATAGCATTCTTCCTCAGTTCTTAGCTCTTTGAATGTGTCTTTTATATATTCCATCACTCTTGACGTGCTTTCATCACTTGTGAAAGCAACTTTCTAAACATTTCTTGTGGAAGATCAATAGCATTCTTCCTCAGTTCTTAGCTCTTTGAATGTGTCTTTTATATATTCCATCACTCTTGACGTGCTTTCATCACTTGTGAAAGCAACTTTCTAAACATTTCTTGTGGAAGATCAATAGCATTCTTCCTCAGTTCTTAGCTCTTTGAATGTGTCTTTTATATATTCCATCACTCTTGACGTGCTTTCATCACTTGTGAAAGCAACTTTCTAAACATTTCTTGTGGAAGATCAATAGCATTCTTCCTCAGTTCTTAGCTCTTTGAATGTGTCTTTTATATATTCCATCACTCTTGACGTGCTTTCATCACTTGTGAAAGCAACTTTCTAAACATTTCTTGTGGAAGATCAATAGCATTCTTCCTCAGTTCTTAGCTCTTTGAATGTGTCTTTTATATATTCCATCACTCTTGACGTGCTTTCATCACTTGTGAAAGCAACTTTCTAAACATTTCTTGTGGAAGATCAATAGCATTCTTCCTCAGTTCTTAGCTCTTTGAATGTGTCTTTTATATATTCCATCACTCTTGACGTGCTTTCATCACTTGTGAAAGCAACTTTCTAAACATTTCTTGTGGAAGATCAATAGCATTCTTCCTCAGTTCTTAGCTCTTTGAATGTGTCTTTTATATATTCCATCACTCTTGACGTGCTTTCATCACTTGTGAAAGCAACTTTCTAAACATTTCTTGTGGAAGATCAATAGCATTCTTCCTCAGTTCTTAGCTCTTTGAATGTGTCTTTTATATATTCCATCACTCTTGACGTGCTTTCATCACTTGTGAAAGCAACTTTCTAAACATTTCTTGTGGAAGATCAATAGCATTCTTCCTCAGTTCTTAGCTCTTTGAATGTGTCTTTTATATATTCCATCACTCTTGACGTGCTTTCATCACTTGTGAAAGCAACTTTCTAAACATTTCTTGTGGAAGATCAATAGCATTCTTCCTCAGTTCTTAGCTCTTTGAATGTGTCTTTTATATATTCCATCACTCTTGACATGCTTTCATCACTTGTGAAAGCAACTTTCTAAACATTTCTTGTGGAAGATCAATAGCATTCTTCCTCAGTTCTTAGCTCTTTGAATGTGTCTTTTATATATTCCATCACTCTTGACATGCTTTCATCACTTGTGAAAGCAACTTTCTAAACATTTCTTGTGGAAGATCAATAGCATTCTTCCTCAGTTCTTAGCTCTTTGAATGTGTCTTTTATATATTCCATCACTCTTGACATGCTTTCATCACTTGTGAAAGCAACTTTCTAAACATTTCTTGTGGAAGATCAATAGCATTCTTCCTCAGTTCTTAGCTCTTTGAATGTGTCTTTTATATATTCCATCACTCTTGACATGCTTTCATCACTTGTGAAAGCAACTTTCTAAACATTTCTTGTGGAAGATCAATAGCATTCTTCCTCAGTTCTTAGCTCTTTGAATGTGACTTTTATATATTCCATCACTCTTGACATGCTTTCATCACTTGTGAAAGCAACTTTCTAAACATTTCTTGTGGAAGATCAATAGCATTCTTCCTCAGTTCTTAGCTCTTTGAATGTGTCTTTTATATATTCCATCACTCTTGACGTGCTTTCATCACTTGTGAAAGCAACTTTCTAAACATTTCTTGTGGAAGATCAATAGCATTCTTCCTCAGTTCTTAGCTCTTTGAATGTGTCTTTTATATATTCCATCACTCTTGACATGCTTTCATCACTTGTGAAAGCAACTTTCTAAACATTTCTTGTGGAAGATCAATAGCATTCTTCCTCAGTTCTTAGCTCTTTGAATGTGTCTTTTATATATTCCATCACTCTTGACATGCTTTCATCACTTGTGAAAGCAACTTTCTAAACATTTCTTGTGGAAGATCAATAGCATTCTTCCTCAGTTCTTAGCTCTTTGAATGTGTCTTTTATATATTCCATCACTCTTGACATGCTTTCATCACTTGTGAAAGCAACTTTCTAAACATTTCTTGTGGAAGATCAATAGCATTCTTCCTCAGTTCTTAGCTCTTTGAATGTGTCTTTTATATATTCCATCACTCTTGACGTGCTTTCATCACTTGTGAAAGCAACTTTCTAAACATTTCTTGTGGAAGATCAATAGCATTCTTCCTCAGTTCTTAGCTCTTTGAATGTGTCTTTTATATATTCCATCACTCTTGACATGCTTTCATCACTTGTGAAAGCAACTTTCTAAACATTTCTTGTGGAAGATCAATAGCATTCTTCCTCAGTTCTTAGCTCTTTGAATGTGTCTTTTATATATTCCATCACTCTTGACGTGCTTTCATCACTTGTGAAAGCAACTTTCTAAACATTTCTTGTGGAAGATCAATAGCATTCTTCCTCAGTTCTTAGCTCTTTGAATGTGTCTTTTATATATTCCATCACTCTTGACGTGCTTTCATCACTTGTGAAAGCAACTTTCTAAACATTTCTTGTGGAAGATCAATAGCATTCTTCCTCAGTTCTTAGCTCTTTGAATGTGTCTTTTATATATTCCATCACTCTTGACATGCTTTCATCACTTGTGAAAGCAACTTTCTAAACATTTCTTGTGGAAGATCAATAGCATTCTTCCTCAGTTCTTAGCTCTTGAATGTGTCTTTTATATATTCCATCACTCTTGACATGCTTTCATCACTTGTGAAAGCAACTTTCTAAACATTTCTTGTGGAAGATCAATAGCATTCTTCCTCAGTTCTTAGCTCTTTGAATGTGTCTTTTATATATTCCATCACTCTTGACATGCTTTCATCACTTGTGAAAGCAACTTTCTAAACATTTCTTGTGGAAGATCAATAGCATTCTTCCTCAGTTCTCTTTATGGCTTTCCTTGAATGTGTTTTATATATTCCATCACTCTTGACATGCTTTCATCACTTGTGAAAGCAACTTTCTAAACATTTCTTGTGGAAGATCAATAGCATTCTTCCTCAGTTCTTAGCTCCTTGAATGTGTCTTTTATATATTCCATCATTCTTGACATGATTTCATCACTTGTGAAAGCAACTTTCTAAACATTTCTTGTGGAAGATCAATAGCATTCTTCCTCAGTTCTTAGCTCTTTGAATGTGTCTTTTATATATTCCATCACTCTTGACATGCTTTCATCACTTGTGAAAGCAACTTTCTAAACATTTCTTGTGGAAGATCAATAGCATTCTTCCTCAGTTCTTAGCTCTTTGAATGTGTCTTTTATATATTCCATCACTCTTGACATGCTTTCATCACTTGTGAAAGCAACTTTCTAAACATTTCTTGTGGAAGATCAATAGCATTCTTCCTCAGTTCTTAGCTCTTTGAATGTGTCTTTTATATATTCCATCACTCTTGACATCCTTTCATCACTTGTGAAAGCAACTTTCTAAACATTTCTTGTGGAAGATCAATAGCATTCTTCCTCAGTTCTTAGCTCTTTGAATGTGTCTTTTATATATTCCATCACTCTTGACATGCTTTCATCACTTGTGAAAGCAACTTTCTAAACATTTCTTGTGGAAGATCAATAGCATTCTTCCTCAGTTCTTAGCTCTTTGAATGTGTCTTTTATATATTCCATCACTCTTGACATCCTTTCATCACTTGTGAAAGCAACTTTCTAAACATTTCTTGTGGAAGATCAATAGCATTCTTCCTCAGTTCTTAGCTCCTTGAATGTGACTTTTATATATTCCATCACTCTTGACATGCTTTCATCACTTGTGAAAGCAACTTTCTAAACATTTCTTGTGGAAGATCAATAGCATTCTTCCTCAGTTCTTAGCTCCTTGAATGTGACTTTTATATATTCCATCACTCTTGACATGCTTTCATCACTTGTGAAAGCAACTTTCTAAACATTTCTTGTGGAAGATCAATAGCATTCTTCCTCAGTTCTTAGCTCCTTGAATGTGTCTTTTATATATTCCAT
This sequence comes from Prosapia bicincta, assembly GCA_036971475.1. Taxonomy (NCBI): domain Eukaryota; kingdom Metazoa; phylum Arthropoda; class Insecta; order Hemiptera; family Cercopidae; genus Prosapia; species Prosapia bicincta. Next base: position 71,047,415 of record JBAIZL010000004.1, read on the forward strand.
CATTCTTGACATGATTTCATCACTTGTGAAAGCAACTTTCTAAACATTTCTTGTGGAAGATCAATAGCATTCTTCCTCAGTTCTTAGCTCTTTGAATGTGTCTTTTATATATTCCATCACTCTTGACATGCTTTCATCACTTGTGAAAGCAACTTTCTAAACATTTCTTGTGGAAGATCAATAGCATTCTTCCTCAGTTCTTAGCTCTTTGAATGTGTCTTTTATATATTCCATCACTCTTGACATGCTTTCATCACTTGTGAAAGCAACTTTCTAAACATTTCTTGTGGAACATCAATAGCATTCTTCCTCAGTTCTTAGCTCTTTGAATGTGTCTTTTATATATTCCATCACTCTTGACATGCTTTCATCACTTGTGAAAGCAACTTTCTAAACATTTCTTGTGGAAGATCAATAGCATTCTTCCTCAGTTCTTAGCTCTTTGAATGTGTCTTTTATATATTCCATCATTCTTGACATGCTTTCATCACTTGTGAAAGCAACTTTCTAAACATTTCTTGTGGAAGATCAATAGCATTCTTCCTCAGTTCTTAGCTCTTTGAATGTGTCTTTTATATATTCCATCACTCTTGACATGCTTTCATCACTTGTGAAAGGTTTAGAATGCAGGATTAGGATATTTGTTTAAATGAGAACTACGGTCCTTAATTATATAAGAACTGGCGCTTTTATTGTATTCTAATCCTATCAAAGCAGACAAAGATAATAAGTATATATTTGTACAGTCATTATTCTTAGTACAACTGTATTGAAAAGTTCCCTCTAAATGCCACATTTGTAATCTTTATAAAAAGGTTTTAAAAAAATTGAAAGTTTAAATTGTTACCTTCGTCATTTGAATTATTTTTAAATACACAAAAAACAGATGGTTAAATGTTGGAAATTTAGACTGTATACAAATATTCACACCATATTTCAACAATAATATTTAAAAGTAATTATCATGTATTATGAAAGTTCATTTTGAATAGAGAAAGTCATACATCTCTTATCTTTAACATTTGCTCTATCTATATCAACACTCTTTCTCTCCTGTTTTCTTTGAACATAGATAAAGGTTTGAGCATAAATTTGATTTTGAATAGAGAAAGTCATACATCTCTTATCTTTAACATTTGCTCTATCTATATCAACACTCTTTCTCTCCTGTTTTCTTTGAACATAGATAAAGGTTTGAGCATAAATTTGATTTTGAATAGAGAAAGTCATACATCTCTTATCTTTAACATTTGCTCTATCTATATCAACACTCTTTCTCTCCTGTTTTCTTTGAACATAGATAAAGGTTTGAGCATAAATTTGATTTTGAATAGAGAAAGTCATACATGTCTTATCTTTAACATTTGCTCTATCTATATCAACACTCTTTCACTCCTGTTTTCTTTGAACATAGATGAAGGTTTGAGCATAAATTTGATTTTGAATAGAGAAAGTCATACATGTCTTATCTTTAACATTTGCTCTATCTATATCAACACTCTTTCTCTCCTGTTTTCTTTGAACATAGATAAAGGTTTGAGCATAAATTTGATTTTGAATAGAGAAAGTCATACATCTTTTATCTTTAACATTTGCTCTATCTATATCAACACTCTTTCTCTCCTTTTTTCTTTGAACATAGATAAAGGTTTGAGCATAAATTTGATTTTGAATAGAGAAAGTCATACATCTCTTATCTTTAACATTTGCTCTATCTATATCAACACTCTTTCTCTCCTGTTTTCTTTGAACATAGATAAAGGTTTGGGCATAAATTTGATTTTGAATAGAGAAAGTCATACATGTCTTATCTTTAACATTTGCTCTATCTATATCAACACTCTTTCTCTCCTGTTTTCTTTGTACATAGATAAAGGTTTGGGCATAAATTTGATTTTGAATAGAGAAAGTCATACATCTCTTATCTTTAACATTTGCTCTATCTATATCAACACTCTTTCTCTCCTGTTTTCTTTGAACATAGATAAAGGTTTGAGCATAAATTTGATTTTGAATAGAGAAAGTCATACATCTCTTATCTTTAACATTTGCTCTATCTATATCAACACTCTTTCTCTCCTGTTTTCTTTGAACATAGATAAAGGTTTGAGCATAAATTTGATTTTGAATAGAGAAAGTCATACATGTCTTATCTTTAACATTTGCTCTATCTATATCAACACTCTTTCTCTCCTGTTTTCTTTGAACATAGATAAAGGTTTGGGCATAAATTTGATTTTGAATAGAGAAAGTCATACATGTCTTATCTTTAACATTTGCTCTATCTATATCAACACTCTTTCTCTCCTGTTTTCTTTGAACATAGATAAAGGTTTGAGCATAAATTTGATTTTGAATAGAGAAAGTCATACATGTCTTATCTTTAACATTTGCTCTATCTATATCAACACTCTTTCTCTCCTGTTTTCTTTGAACATAGATAAAGGTTTGAGCATAAATTTGATTTTGAATAGAGAAAGTCATACATCTTTTATCTTTTTTGATTTTGAATAGAGAAAGTCATACATCTCTTATCTTTAACATTTGCTCTATCTATATCAACACTCTTTCTCTCCTGTTTTCTTTGAACATAGATAAAGGTTTGAGCATAAATTTGATTTTGAATAGAGAAAGTCATACATCTCTTATCTTTAACATTTGCTCTATCTATATCAACACTCTTTCTCTCCTGTTTTCTTTGAACATAGATAAAGGTTTGAGCATAAATTTGATTTTGAATAGAGAAAGTCATACATCTCTTATCTTTAACATTTGCTCTATCTATATCAACACTCTTTCTCTCCTGTTTTCTTTGAACATAGATAAAGGTTTAGGCATAAATTTGATTTTGAATAGAGAAAGTCATACATCTCTTATCTTTAACATTTGCTCTATCTATATCAACACTCTTTCTCTCCTGTTTTCTTTGAACATAGATAAAGGTTTGAGCATAAATTTTATTTTGAATAGAGAAAGTCATACATGTCTTATCTTTAACATTTGCTCTATCTATATCAACACTCTTTCTCTCCTGTTTTCTTTGAACATAGATAAAGGTTTGAGCATAAATTTGATTTTGAATAGAGAAAGTCATACATGTCTTATCTTTAACATTTGCTCTATCTATATCAACACTCTTTCTCTCCTGTTTTCTTTGAACATAGATAAAGGTTTGAGCATAAATTTGATTTTGAATAGAGAAAGTCATACATGTCTTATCTTTAACATTTGCTCTATCTATATCTACACTCTTTCTCTCCTGTTTTCTTTGAACATAGATAAAGGTTTGAGCATATATTTGATTTTGAATAGAGAAAGTCATACATGTCTTATCTTTAACATTTGCTCTATCTATATCAACACTCTTTCTCTCCTGTTTTCTTTGAACATAGATAAAGGTTTGAGCATAAATTTGATTTTGAATAGAGAAAGTCATACATCTCTTATCTTTAACATTTGCTCTATCTATATCAACACCCTTTCTCTCCTGTTTTCTTTGAACATAGATAAAGGTTTGAGCATAAATTTGATTTTGAATAGAGAAAGTCATACATCTCTTATCTTTAACATTTGCTCTATCTATATCAACACTCTTTCTCTCCTGTTTTCTTTGAACATAGATAAAGGTTTGAGCATAAATTTGATTTTGAATAGAGAAAGTCATACATGTCTTATCTTTAACATTTGCTCTATCTATATCAACACTCTTTCTCTCCTGTTTTCTTTGAACATAGATAAAGGTTTGAGCATAAATTTGATTTTGAATAGAGAAAGTCATACATCTCTTATCTTTAACATTTGCTCTATCTATATCAACACTCTTTCTCTCCTGTTTTCTTTGAACATAGATAAAGGTTTGAGCATAAATTTGATTTTGAATAGAGAAAGTCATACATATCTTATCTTTAACATTTGCTCTATCTATATCAACACTCTTTCTCTCCTGTTTTCTTTGAACATAGATAAAGGTTTGAGCATAAATTTGATTTTGAATAGAGAAAGTCATACATGTCTTATCTTTAACATTTGCTCTATCTATATCAACACTCTTTCTCTCCTGTTTTCTTTGAACATAGATAAAGGTTTGAGCATAAATTTGATTTTGAATAGAGAAAGTCATACATGTCTTATCTTTAACATTTGCTCTATCTATATCAACACTCTTTCTCTCCTGTTTTCTTTGAACATAGATAAAGGTTTGAGCATAAATTTGATTTTGAATAGAGAAAGTCATACATGTCTTATCTTTAACATTTGCTCTATCTATATCAACACTCTTTCTCTCCTGTTTTCTTTGAACATAGATAAAGGTTTGAGCATAAATTTGATTTTGAATAGAGAAAGTCATACATGTCTTATCTTTAACATTTGCTCTATCTATATCAACACTCTTTCTCTCCTGTTTTCTTTGAACATAGATAAAGGTTTGAGCATAAATTTGATTTTGAATAGAGAAAGTCATACATGTCTTATCTTTAACATTTGCTCTATCTATATCAACACTCTTTCTCTCCTTTTTTCTTTGAACATAGATAAAGGTTTGAGCATAAATTTGATTTTGAATAGAGAGAGTCATACATGTCTTATCTTTAACATTTGCTCTATCTATATCAACACTCTTTCTCTCCTGTTTTCTTTGAACATAGATAAAGGTTTGAACATAAATTTGATTTTGAATAGAGAAAGTCATACATCTTTTATCTTTAACATTTGCTCTATCTATATCAACACTCTTTCTCTCCTTTTTTCTTTGAACATAGATAAAGGTTTGAGCATAAATTTGATTTTGAATAGAGAAAGTCATACATGTCTTATCTTTAACATTTGCTCTATCTATATCAACACTCTTTCTCTCCTGTTTTCTTTGAACATAGATAAAGGTTTGAGCATAAATTTGATTTTGAATAGAGAAAGTCATACATGTCTTATCTTTAACATTTGCTCTATCTATATCAACACTCTTTCTCTCCTGTTTTCTTTGAACATAGATAAAGGTTTGAGCATAAACTTGATTTTGAATAGAGAAAGTCATACATCTTTTATCTTTAACATTTGCTCTATCTATATCAACACTCTTTCTCTCCTTTTTTCTTTGAACATAGATAAAGGTTTGAGCATAAATTTGATTTTGAATAGAGAAAGTCATAGATGTCTTATCTTTAACATTTGCTCTATCTATATCAACACTCTTTCTCTCCTTTTTTCTTTGAACATAGATAAAGGTTTGAACATAAATTTGATTTTGAATAGAGAAAGTCATACATCTCTTATCTTTAACATTTGCTCTATCTATATCAACACTCTTTCTCTCCTGTTTTCTTTGAACATAGATAAAGGTTTGGGCATAAATTTGATTTTGAATAGAGAAAGTCATACATGTCTTATCTTTAACATTTGCTCTATCTATATCAACACTCTTTCTCTCCTGTTTTCTTTGTACATAGATAAAGGTTTGGGCATAAATTTGATTTTGAATAGAGAAAGTCATACATCTCTTATCTTTAACATTTGCTCTATCTATATCAACACTCTTTCTCTCCTGTTTTCTTTGAACATAGATAAAGGTTTGAGCATAAATTTGATTTTGAATAGAGAAAGTCATACATGTCTTATCTTTAACATTTGCTCTATCTATATCAACACTCTTTCTCTCCTGTTTTCTTTGAACATAGATAAAGGTTTGAACATAAATTTGATTTTGAATAGAGAAAGTCATACATCTTTTATCTTTAACATTTGCTCTATCTATATCAACACTCTTTCTCTCCTTTTTTCTTTGAACATAGATAAAGGTTTGAGCATAAATTTGATTTTGAATAGAGAAAGTCATACATGTCTTATCTTTAACATTTGCTCTATCTATATCAACACTCTTTCTCTCCTGTTTTCTTTGAACATAGATAAAGGTTTGAGCATAAATTTGATTTTGAATAGAGAAAGTCATACATCTCTTATCTTTAACATTTGCTCTATCCATATCAACACTCTTTCTCTCCTGTTTTCTTTGAACATAGATAAAGGTTTGAGCATAAACTTGATTTTGAATAGAGAAAGTCATACATCTTTTATCTTTAACATTTGCTCTATCTATATCAACACTCTTTCTCTCCTTTTTTCTTTGAACATAGATAAAGGTTTGAGCATAAATTTGATTTTGAATAGAGAAAGTCATAGATGTCTTATCTTTAACATTTGCTCTATCTATATCAACACTCTTTCTCTCCTGTTTTCTTTGTACATAGATAAAGGTTTGGGCATAAATTTGATTTTGAATAGAGAAAGTCATACATCTCTTATCTTTAACATTTGCTCTATCTATATCAACACTCTTTCTCTCCTGTTTTCTTTGAACATAGATAAAGGTTTGAGCATAAATTTGATTTTGAATAGAGAAAGTCATACATCTCTTATCTTTAACATTTGCTCTATCTATATCAACACTCTTTCTCTCCTGTTTTCTTTGAACATAGATAAAGGTTTGAGCATAAATTTGATTTTGAATAGAGAAAGTCATACATGTCTTATCTTTAACATTTGCTCTATCTATATCAACACTCTTTCTCTCCTGTTTTCTTTGAACATAGATAAAGGTTTGGGCATAAATTTGATTTTGAATAGAGAAAGTCATACATGTCTTATCTTTAACATTTGCTCTATCTATATCAACACTCTTTCTCTCCTGTTTTCTTTGAACATAGATAAAGGTTTGAGCATAAATTTGATTTTGAATAGAGAAAGTCATACATGTCTTATCTTTAACATTTGCTCTATCTATATCAACACTCTTTCTCTCCTGTTTTCTTTGAACATAGATAAAGGTTTGAGCATAAATTTGATTTTGAATAGAGAAAGTCATACATCTTTTATCTTTTTTGATTTTGAATAGAGAAAGTCATACATCTCTTATCTTTAACATTTGCTCTATCTATATCAACACTCTTTCTCTCCTGTTTTCTTTGAACATAGATAAAGGTTTGAGCATAAATTTGATTTTGAATAGAGAAAGTCATACATCTCTTATCTTTAACATTTGCTCTATCTATATCAACACTCTTTCTCTCCTGTTTTCTTTGAACATAGATAAAGGTTTGAGCATAAATTTGATTTTGAATAGAGAAAGTCATACATCTCTTATCTTTAACATTTGCTCTATCTATATCAACACTCTTTCTCTCCTGTTTTCTTTGAACATAGATAAAGGTTTAGGCATAAATTTGATTTTGAATAGAGAAAGTCATACATCTCTTATCTTTAACATTTGCTCTATCTATATCAACACTCTTTCTCTCCTGTTTTCTTTGAACATAGATAAAGGTTTGAGCATAAATTTTATTTTGAATAGAGAAAGTCATACATGTCTTATCTTTAACATTTGCTCTATCTATATCAACACTCTTTCTCTCCTGTTTTCTTTGAACATAGATAAAGGTTTGAGCATAAATTTGATTTTGAATAGAGAAAGTCATACATGTCTTATCTTTAACATTTGCTCTATCTATATCAACACTCTTTCTCTCCTGTTTTCTTTGAACATAGATAAAGGTTTGAGCATAAATTTGATTTTGAATAGAGAAAGTCATACATGTCTTATCTTTAACATTTGCTCTATCTATATCTACACTCTTTCTCTCCTGTTTTCTTTGAACATAGATAAAGGTTTGAGCATATATTTGATTTTGAATAGAGAAAGTCATACATGTCTTATCTTTAACATTTGCTCTATCTATATCAACACTCTTTCTCTCCTGTTTTCTTTGAACATAGATAAAGGTTTGAGCATAAATTTGATTTTGAATAGAGAAAGTCATACATCTCTTATCTTTAACATTTGCTCTATCTATATCAACACCCTTTCTCTCCTGTTTTCTTTGAACATAGATAAAGGTTTGAGCATAAATTTGATTTTGAATAGAGAAAGTCATACATCTCTTATCTTTAACATTTGCTCTATCTATATCAACACTCTTTCTCTCCTGTTTTCTTTGAACATAGATAAAGGTTTGAGCATAAATTTGATTTTGAATAGAGAAAGTCATACATGTCTTATCTTTAACATTTGCTCTATCTATATCAACACTCTTTCTCTCCTGTTTTCTTTGAACATAGATAAAGGTTTGAGCATAAATTTGATTTTGAATAGAGAAAGTCATACATATCTTATCTTTAACATTTGCTCTATCTATATCAACACTCTTTCTCTCCTGTTTTCTTTGAACATAGATAAAGGTTTGAGCATAAATTTGATTTTGAATAGAGAAAGTCATACATGTCTTATCTTTAACATTTGCTCTATCTATATCAACACTCTTTCTCTCCTGTTTTCTTTGAACATAGATAAAGGTTTGAGCATAAATTTGATTTTGAATAGAGAAAGTCATACATGTCTTATCTTTAACATTTGCTCTATCTATATCAACACTCTTTCTCTCCTGTTTTCTTTGAACATAGATAAAGGTTTGAGCATAAATTTGATTTTGAATAGAGAAAGTCATACATGTCTTATCTTTAACATTTGCTCTATCTATATCAACACTCTTTCTCTCCTGTTTTCTTTGAACATAGATAAAGGTTTGAGCATAAATTTGATTTTGAATAGAGAAAGTCATACATGTCTTATCTTTAACATTTGCTCTATCTATATCAACACTCTTTCTCTCCTGTTTTCTTTGAACATAGATAAAGGTTTGAGCATAAATTTGATTTTGAATAGAGAAAGTCATACATGTCTTATCTTTAACATTTGCTCTATCTATATCAACACTCTTTCTCTCCTTTTTTCTTTGAACATAGATAAAGGTTTGAGCATAAATTTGATTTTGAATAGAGAAAGTCATACATGTCTTATCTTTAACATTTGCTCTATCTATATCAACACTCTTTCTCTCCTGTTTTCTTTGAACATAGATAAAGGTTTGAACATAAATTTGATTTTGAATAGAGAAAGTCATACATCTTTTATCTTTAACATTTGCTCTATCTATATCAACACTCTTTCTCTCCTTTTTTCTTTGAACATAGATAAAGGTTTGAGCATAAATTTGATTTTGAATAGAGAAAGTCATACATGTCTTATCTTTAACATTTGCTCTATCTATATCAACACTCTTTCTCTCCTGTTTTCTTTGAACATAGATAAAGGTTTGAGCATAAATTTGATTTTGAATAGAGAAAGTCATACATGTCTTTTCTTTAACATTTGCTCTATCTATATCAACACTCTTTCTCTCCTGTTTTCTTTGAACATAGATAAAGGTTTGAGCATAAACTTGATTTTGAATAGAGAAAGTCATACATCTTTTATCTTTAACATTTGCTCTATCTATATCAACACTCTTTCTCTCCTTTTTTCTTTGAACATAGATAAAGGTTTGAGCATAAATTTGATTTTGAATAGAGAAAGTCATAGATGTCTTATCTTTAACATTTGCTCTATCTATATCAACACTCTTTCTCTCCTGTTTTCTTTGAACATAGATAAAGGTTTGAGCATAAGTTTGATTTTGAATAGAGAAAGTCGTACATCTTTTATCTTTAACATTTGCTCTATCTATATCAACACTCTTTCTCTCCTTTTTTCTTTGAACATAGATAAAGGTTTGAGCATAAATTTGATTTTGAATAGAGAAAGTCATACATGTCTTATCTTTAACATTTGCTCTATCTATATCAACACTCTTTCTCTCCTGTTTTCTTTGAACATAGATAAAGGTTTGAGCATAAATTTGATTTTGAATAGAGAAAGTCGTACATCTTTTATCTTTAACATTTGCTCTATCTATATCAACACTCTTTCTCTCCTTTTTTCTTTGAACATAGATAAAGGTTTGAGCATAAATTTGATTTTGAATAGAGAAAGTCATACATGTCTTATCTTTAACATTTGCTCTATCTATATCAACACTCTTTCTCTCCTGTTTTCTTTGAACATAGATAAAGGTTTGAGCATAAATTTGATTTTGAATAGAGAAAGTCATACATGTCTTATCTTTAACATTTGCTCTATCTATATCAACACTCTTTCTCTCCTGTTTTCTTTGAACATAGATAAAGGTTTGAGCATAAATTTGATTTTGAATAGAGAAAGTCATACATCTCTTATCTTTAACATTTGCTCTATCTATATCAACACTCTTTCTCTCCTGTTTTCTTTGAACATAGATAAAGGTTTGAGCATAAATTTGATTTTGAATAGAGAAAGTCATACATCTTTTATCTTTAACATTTGCTCTATCTATATCAACACTCTTTCTCTCCTTTTTTCTTTGAACATAGATAAAGGTTTGAGCATAAATTTGATTTTGAATAGAGAAAGTCATACATGTCTTATCTTTAACATTTGCTCTATCTATATCAACACTCTTTCTCTCCTGTTTTCTTTGAACATAGATAAAGGTTTGAGCATAAATTTGATTTTGAATAGAGAAAGTCATACATGTCTTATCTTTAACATTTGCTCTATCTATATCAACACTCTTTCTCTCCTGTTTTCTTTGAACATAGATAAAGGTTTGAGCATAAATTTGATTTTGAATAGAGAAAGTCATACATCTTTTATCTTTAACATTTGCTCTATCTATATCAACACTCTTTCTCTCCTGTTTTCTTTGAACATAGATAAAGGTTTGAGCATAAATTTGATTTTGAATAGAGAAAGTCATACATGTCTTATCTTTAACATTTGCTCTATCTATATCAACACTCTTTCTCTCCTGTTTTCTTTGAACATAGATAAAGGTTTGAGCATAAATTTGATTTTGAATAGAGAAAGTCATACATGTCTTATCTTTAACATTTGCTCTATCTATATCAACACTCTTTCTCTCCTGTTTTCTTTGAACATAGATAAAGGTTTGAGCATAAATTTGATTTTGAATAGAGAAAGTCATACATGTCTTATCTTTAACATTTGCTCTATCTATATCAACACTCTTTCTCTCCTGTTTTCTTTGAACATAGATAATGGTTTGAGCATAAATTTGATTTTGAATAGAGAAAGTCATACATGTCTTATCTTTAACATTTGCTCTATCTATATCAACACTCTTTCTCTCCTGTTGTCTTTGAACATAGATAAAGGTTTGAGCATAAATTTGATTTTGAATAGAGAAAGTCATACATGTCTTATCTTTAACATTTGCTCTATCTATATCAACACTCTTTCTCTCCTGTTTTCTTTGAACATAGATAAAGGTTTGAGCATAAATTTGATTTTGAATAGAGAAAGTCATACATGTCTTATCTTTAACATTTGCTCTATCTATATCAACACTCTTTCTCTCCTGTTTTCTTTGAACATAGATAAAGGTTTGAGCATAAATTTGATTTTGAATAGAGAAAGTCATACATGTCTTATCTTTAACATTTGCTCTATCTATATCAACACTCTTTCTCTCCTCTTGTCTTTGAACATAGATAAAGGTTTGAGCATAAATTTGATTTTGAATAGAGAAAGTCATACATGTCTTATCTTTAACATTTGCTCTATCTATATCAACACTCTTTCTCTCCTGTTGTCTTTGAACATAGATAAAGGTTTGAGCATAAATTTGATTTTGAATAGAGAAAGTTATACATGTCTTATCTTTAACATTTGCTCTATCTATATCAACACTCTTTCTCTCCTGTTTTCTTTGAACATAGATAATGGTTTGAGCATAAATTTGATTTTGAATAGAGAAAGTCATACATGTCTTATCTTTAACATTTGCTCTATCTATATCAACACTCTTTCTCTCCTGTTGTCTTTGAACATAGATAAAGGTTTGAGCATAAATTTGATTTTGAATAGAGAAAGTCATACATGTCTTATCTTTAACATTTGCTCTATCTATATCAACACTCTTTCTCTCCTGTTTTCTTTGAACATAGATAAAGGTTTGAGCATAAATTTGATTTTGAATAGAGAAAGTCATACATGTCTTATCTTTAACATTTGCTCTATCTATATCAACACTCTTTCTCTCCTGTTGTCTTTGAACATAGATAAAGGTTTGAGCATAAATTTGATTTTGAATAGAGAAAGTCATACATGTCTTATCTTTAACATTTGCTCTATCTATATCAACACTCTTTCTCTCCTGTTTTCTTTGAACATAGATAAAGGTTTGAGCATAAATTTGATTTTGAATAGAGAAAGTCATACATGTCTTATCTTTAACATTTGCTCTATCTATATCAACACTCTTTCTCTCCTGTTTTCTTTGAACATAGGTAAAGGTTTGAGCATAAATTTGATTTTGAATATTTTACTATACTGGATATTAGTCCATCTGGAGGAAGAGGACTTATTCTAAAGTTGTCCATATTTTCTTTAAAAGAATGGCATCAATATTTGAAATTATTTTGATAAGTTATGTAGTATGTATAAGCCTTTGTTGTTGTTTTATTTTCTCATGGTTGTGTGTTTTATACGTTAATATTTAATGTGTTTAAGGTTAATGACAGATAACAGACCAAATCATTCTTTTACAAATACGCTCTACGATTCAATTTTCTATTCAAAAATTTTTTAAGAGCTAAAGGATTATTAATCTAATATTAACTTTTAGCTCTTGAAAAGGATTTTCTGATAGAAAATCAAAACATAGAGTGTATTTGTAAAAGCATAACTCGATCTGTCATTAACCTTATAAACATTAAATAAAGTGTTTTCGTCAGTGTGGTTTCTGTGTTTAACTTTCTAGATGTTTTTAGGACTCACTACTTTAGTGGGTTATTGTATTAAATTTTTTACTCAAATTTGATTGAGTTTTTTAAATTATTGTAATGAGTGTATTAGTATTTTATATGCGTAATTAACAGCAATGAAATATTATTTTCAGGTTTGATAAGGGCAACAAACTAGTTTCCAGAACTTTGGGCTATTGAAATAGATATCTTTGACTTGATATTCAACTGGTTTCTCATTTATTTAATACTTATTTCGACTGATCAAATAAATGTGATTCTTATTTTGTCTACTCACTCTAGATGGACGAGTCAGTTTAAATATGAGTACAATTTTGGCAATGTTTGCCCCAGTTGAATTTTCAGCTTAATTTTTATTCCTTCTATTAATGTAGGTTTTGGACAACCCAGGCAGATTTTCAGTAGGGCCAATTATAAAAATACCAGCTACACTTTCTAATATGGTTTGATGCAACTTTCATTTCTTTATTTCATATTATAAAATAAATTGTCAATCCTTGTTATATTTTTTACCTTCAAAACCTTGTGGCATTAGCACTCTTTAAACATGGAAATTTTTGAAGTAATCTTTAAAGCAATTCACCTTTTGGTATATCCGTGTTATACTTACAAATCAGCTTTTTCTAATGTATTATTCCAGTGGTTTTGTTTCATTTATCACCTGTAAATACAACTTACCTTTAAATTCAACTTTAATTGAGAATAAGTCTTTTCTCCTAAAGACAAAGATTTTGTTAGTTAAGATTTTATTTGACAGGTTATATAAGATACCATTGTTATTCTATGTTGGACCATATTCTTTAATCTGTGGGTTCAAGACATTGTTTTGTAGAGAAGTATGACCATGTATACAGTATTTACAAATATTTGTTTGTTACAATAACTAAACCATCAACTCTTTTATATCCATCCCAATGTGTTGGTTTACTACGTTATCTTTAAGTATAAATATACGTTTGTAAAAATTGTACGTGTGATCTCTGTGTTGAAAAAAATAATTTACTGCTGCAATCACTTACAAGAATACTTGTGAGACAGGAGTTCAATGTTCTTGGATAGCTTTGTAGACTTATATTTATATGTAAATGATAAGTAATGACACTCACAAACTGTGACATTTGCTCTTTACTCTGGAACTACTGAGTCCTATATTTGTTTACACAAGTCTGTCTGATATGACAACATTAACTGAAGACACTTGACATTCATTTTATGACAGGGGCACATGAGATAGAGCTTAGAAAAAATTAGATTTAAATTGATGTAAATTTTGTAGCATTGCCCCAACAGGTTTTTTGTTACTTTTAGTTGATAAACTAAGCAGTTGATAGTAGTCTTATATATTTTGTATAATTTATATGTTTGTGATTATCTTCAAATAGTTAAAAGATTTATTAATTTTTAAATATCAAAAGTAACAATTTCATGCAACCCTTACCTTGCAATCCGATAGTTCAGTTTACTTTGAACATTAACAAATAAATTGTAAGCTCTTTATGTACAATAGTTCATCTAATAGATTAAGCATGGTGCACATAAAGCTTGGTTTTATATTATAAATAAAGTGTATCACTCCTAAACAGGAAAAATCTTAGGGGAACCATTTATGTTGATATTCTGAAATATTTAAAATGATCCTAGTTTCTTAGGAAACATGATTATTTATGATAAATTGTTTTTTTTTTTTTTTTTAAATTAGGGTACAAAAAGTAATCAACATTACACATTTACGATATGACTACTCGATGTAGAGTAGCGCTATTCCATTGTCAATTTTCCAGGTCGTATGAAAACCTATTTTTGAGTTTTTTTAAAAATTGTCATTTATTAACAAGACAGTAACTTATTTATCATTTGAAATAATTTTTTGATGACTAGTAAAGTAATATTTTACAAACGTTTGCGAAATATTAGATGAACAATTTGCATCTAGTTTTATTAAAATATGTTTAACTGCTGGAAGACTGGCCAGTTTTTTCTTTAATGCTTTTTTTTACTTGGAAACACTGCATAGCTTATAAGCAGGATGCTGTTACATTTCCTTCTCCAAATTAATATGCCTTATTGTGCAAACAACTTTCACTCTTGTTTGAAGTGCACCTGTATATTAGATCATTAAAATGAATTTGATTTTTTTTTTTTTATTGTTTAAAAGTAATAGGCACAATAAATATAAAGCGCATGAATAATTACATTTAAGACAAATTTTTCGAAGTAGCTCGGGCTGTATTGATATATTTTGTACTTTTTAATTTACTTGTATTAACAATAACTTAGAAATTTATTTTTTTAACAGGAAATTGATCCTGATCGACAAGAAACAAGTAGTGGGGGTGGAGATGAAGATGTTCATATGAATAACACAGAGGTAAGCCCAGTTATTTTACTAAGCATTTCTTTTTTTTAATTTTCCCATATTAACTATTTGATATTATGTAAATGTAAATAAGATTGTAATATTCTCTAAATATTTTTTGGTGAAGTTATATCATAAGGTGGTTTTATTTTAATGAAATTTTGATTATCTGTTAAAGGGGGCTTGTAAATATATAAAAATTGACAATTGGTAATAGTTTGATCTATAATCTTAGAAAAGACGCACTTTTTCATAAAAGTATAAACATCTGTGTTATGTCCATAAAACATAACATAAATAAAAGTTAGTTAATGTTCATAAACCTATATGTATATAGCAAAGTTTTAAGACAGAATATTGATATTTATTTTATCTAAAGTTTTGTAACGTTGTTATTAAATTTAATTCTTTTAGTTTAAGTTTTAGTTTTAAGTTCTAGCTTACAGTTTAGGCGTAATAATAACCGTCTGTCTGTAACGCTCTTGATGGTAGAACTCCGTTACATTAAAATACTTTAAAATACAAGGTTAAATCATTTAAACTAGCAGATTCCCATTAAATTAAATCTTAAGGCTTATTAACTTGAAATGCAAGGAATTGAGTGCTGGTTAAATAATTACTCTTTTAAATTCAATTAAAGCAAATTATACTCTTTTTATTTAACAAAAATAAGATAAGTTATAATCATGATACAAATTTCTTGACATTCAGTTACGGAACATTTAATATTTAACTTATGAATTTTTAAGGATAACAATCTAACAATCAATTAATCAATCAATGGCTGTAAATGAATCTACACTCGAGTTTACTTGCTTTTTTCATAATCAAATTTCATAATTCAAGGTGAACACAATTGCACCAAAATATGCGTAAATTACAGTTATGTAAATGAGTTGAAACGTTCAAGGTTCTTTAGTTTGAGTTATGCTGTATAACATTTTAAATTTTGAAATAAATCTTTAAAGTCTTAAATCGTCCACTTAGCTGTATCCACATGTCGTAACCTCGCATCCTCCTTGTGGAAAGTCTCAGGAAATGTCATCGGTAACTTCAGCGTCCCATCTTTGTACTTGGTTACGTACGCTGTCTTCTATCCCGCGATTATAACATGTTTTAAAAGGAAGTTTAAATTAAACTTTGAAAACAAAATAAAAATTTTCTTGCTCTCGGACACGTCCGTTGCCCTTTACATCTTGGCTAAAAGAGGCCTTAAATTGTAGTTGCGAGCAACCTTCCTACCTACCGCGCATCCGGGCGGGCGCATCCCGATTTTAATTACTTGTTTTAAAATTCTCCGTTAGATGTCACTATCAACCAGAGATCTCATTAAAATATTTCTCATACATTACAATTTTTTTTATACAGTTGTACATTATTACAAATTTTTGAATACATTCTCGTTTGTTTTCTGTACCTTGCCAATTTAATATGTAACATCATTTAAAGTGTGTTACAGTTTAAGAAGGTAGGTGGTGTTAACTGATGGTGAAGTTAGGTTAAAGTCTAAGAAGATAGATGGTGTTGACTGATGGTGAAATTAGGTTAAAGTCTAAGAAGATAGATGGTGTTAACTGATGGTGAAGTTAGGTTAAAGTCTAAGAAGATAGATGGTGTTGACTGATGGTGAAGTTAGGTTAAAGTCTAAGAAGATAGATGGTGTTGACTGATGGTGAAGTTAGGTTAAAGTCTAAGAAGATAGATGGTGTTGACTGATGGTGAAGTTAGGTTATAGTCTAAGAAGATAGATGGTGTTGACTGATGGTGAAGTTAGGTTAAAGTCTAAGAAGATAGATGGTGTTGACTGATGGTGAAGTTAGGTTAAAGTCTAAGAAGATAGATGGTGTTGACTGATGGTGAAGTTAGGTTAAAGTCTAAGAAGATAGATGGTGTTGACTGATGGTGAAGTTAGGTTATAGTCTAAGAAGATAGATGGTGTTGACTGATGGTGAAATTAGGTTAAAGTCTAAGAAGATAGATGGTGTTGACTGATGGTGAAGTTAGGTTATAGTCTAAGAAGATAGGTGGTGTTAACTGATGGTGAAGTTAGGTTAAAGTCTAAGAAGATAGATGGTGTTGACTGATGGTGAAGTTAGGTTAAAGTCTAAGAAGATAGATGGTGTTGACTGATGGTGAAATTAGGTTAAAGTCTAAGAAGATAGATGGTGTTGACTGATGGTGAAATTAGGTTAAAGTCTAAGAAGATAGATGGTGTTGACTGATGGTGAAGTTAGGTTATAGTCTAAGAAGATAGGTGGTGTTAACTGATGGTGAAGTTAGGTTAAAGTCTAAGAAGATAGATGGTGTTGACTGATGGTGAAGTTAGGTTAAAGTCTAAGAAGATAGATGGTGTTGACTGATGGTGAAGTTAGGTTAAAGTCTAAGAAGATAGATGGTGTTGACTGATGGTGAAGTTAGGTTAAAGTCTAAGAAGATAGATGGTGTTGACTGATGGTGAAGTTAGGTTATAGTCTAAGAAGATAGATGGTGTTGACTGATGGTGAAATTAGGTTAAAGTCTAAGAAGATAGATGGTGTTGAAGTTAGCTTCTATTTATTTGGTGTGCTAGTGGTATAACATGATAGTTCCTCTCTTAATTCTAAGAAATTGTAATCTGGAGATCTCTAGTTATCTTTGTGGTAAAACAGTCATTTGAGGACTTGGTGTAAGTAGCAGTGTGTTGAGCTGTTTTATATTCATGGTTCAAACATCAGCATGTGACCATTCATTTTGATATTGAGACTATTGTGATTAGGTATTACACACCACACAGTAGAGTCTCAGCTATTTGTGATGAATAGGCTAGCAGTGGGTGGATAAATGGAAATGGCAAATGATAAGAGCGTTGATTAAAAAGTAAATTTATCTTACTATTATCATAAAATTTTGTATATGTAGTGAATAAACATGTTTTGCATAAAATGACAAAAATAAATATAGCAGTTTCTGAATAATGCATTATAAAAGCACTAGAAGATTACCAAGACATTAACCATAGAACTAGAATTAAATATTTCACATCTGTTAAAGTCACTATTTATTCGCATTTACATTGTTTAGTACCCTCAAAACATTTTGTTACTGTTAATCCTCGATATTCACAGGAGTTGCGTTCTCTAAACTTAACACGAATACTGAAACCAACTTCATGCGGAAAGGAAGGGTTATGTTCCACTTCAAAAATGTTAACATTAATTACTGGTAAATTGTACACTTATAACACAGTATGGTATATTTTGGTACTACATAATTTTATATATATATATATAATTTTATTTTATTTCATTCTCTCATATTTCTTTTTGTGTTTTCTCTTCGATTGACAAAGACCACTGTGTGGTTGAAATATATCATTGTTTAAGTGCTTTTATGTGTTTCTATTTCAAGACTACAGAGTGGACTCTTACCAAGGTAAGTCTGTCAGTCTCCTAGTCCAAAAAATCTATATATATATATATATATTTAGGTTAGTTTTGGTTGGTAAAGATTATTTAGATTATCACAATAAATAGACAAAACAGAAAAATCGAAAATTTAACAAAACAACAACATAACCTAAAAAATAGCCTAGAACCAATCCACACCTCTAACAACAATAAATTTATAAACTTAACTAAAACACAGTTTACTGAAAAAGATAAAATAATAACAAATTCCTTCAAATATAACCTACCTAATTTCAACAAAATAGAAATAATAAAAAACGTAATAGTTGACACAGAATCTAACATCCACAAAATTACCCACCAAAATACTGAACACATAAGAAACAATATTAATAATAAAATTAACCTAATAAAAACGGAAAAAAACAAAAAAAACGGAACAATATATAAATAAAAAAGAAATTATAAAACTCAGAGAAAAACTAGAAAACAACGACTACTTAATATTAAAATCCGATAAAACAAATACACCAGTAATAATAGAAAATACCAAATACATCGATTCAATGACTAACTACATAAAAAAAATAAATATGAACAAATCCCAGACCCAACTAGCAAATACCTTATTACAATAAAAAACTTAATAGTCACTCACGGAAATACCCTAAACTATAACAATAAATTAAAATACCACACAAGACTATACCCAATCAAACCATGCGCACCAATATTAACAGGCATACCTAAAATCCACAACAGCACCATCTTACATAATCGCAAAAATACTAGACAAAATAATAAGATCTAAAATACATATCAACAACACATACAATATAAAAAATTGATACGAATTAATTAATAAAATAAAAAACATAAAAACAAACAGCAACACAAAAATAATAAGTTATGACATAACTAACATGTACCCTAGTATCCCAATAGAAGAAACCATAGAAATAATAAAAAACAAACTAATACACAATAACGAAAAAAGAAACACAATAGATAATATCATTACGCTAACCAAACACATATGTAACCAAATTACTTCCAATTTAACAATAAATACTATAAACAAACAACTGGACTCCCCATGGGATCACCCATATCATCAGTCATGTCAGAAATATATTTACAACACCTTGATCAAATAATAATTAAACCTATACTAAACACACACAATATTTCACTATGGACAAGGTATGTAGACGATGTACTTGTAATATACCAGCCTACTATTCACAACTAACACATCATAATATTAAACAAACTAAATACATTCAACGAAAACGTACAATTCACCGTTGAAACAAATAGAACAATCAACTATCTCGACATCACATTAAATATAAATGATAATAAAATAACCTAACCATACTTGAAATAAATAACAACCCAATAGAACTAAACTCACTAGAAAAATACCAC
Organism: Prosapia bicincta; assembly: GCA_036971475.1. Taxonomy (NCBI): domain Eukaryota; kingdom Metazoa; phylum Arthropoda; class Insecta; order Hemiptera; family Cercopidae; genus Prosapia; species Prosapia bicincta. The sequence goes on from JBAIZL010000004.1 coordinate 71,067,275, forward strand.
ATTTATAAAAACATACACAACAATTTAATGAATCTACAAACAACATACACAGAAGACATACTATATAGAAACATCATACACGCAGATCAAGAAAAAGTGCGCGTAACGTCAACAAACACCAACTTCACAGACGAACATCTACAAGAAACATCTACGAACATCTACAGAAAAACATCAGTGATTCGACAATGGTCAATTGAGCGAAAGGTGCCTCATCACTCAAGGTAAAATTATTGCACTTAATGGTGGATAAAATTACTTACAATAGTAATATATTAACTTCATAAAGTCAGTGCAACGGAAAAACAATGGATAATGTTAAATATCAAGAATATATATATATATATAGATTTTTTGGACTAGGAGACTGACAGACTTACCTTGGTAAGAGTCCACACTAGTCTTGAAATAGAAACACATAAAAGCACTTAAACAATGATATATTTCAACCACACAGTGGTCTTTGTCAATCGAAGAGAAAACACAAAAAGAAATATGAGAGAATGAAATAAAATAAATATAAGTTGTAATCACAGATTGTGTAGAGTAGAAATCAGATGTCACAGATGCACAGATTAAAGATATATATGTATATATATATATATATATATATATATATATATATATATATATATATATATTTTGTTTCCATGAGCATATGAGTGATTATAGTTTATATAAGTCTGTCAGGGGAAAAGAGATAAGGCTATTAGGGGGGGGGGGGAAATTGAATGGATTTGACTGATGTTGAGGTTAGGGGATTCTCTGGACTTGGTATACCACTGGTATGATAGTTCCCACCTTCTCAGTTCGGAGGGATTGCAATCAGGGGGGAGTGATTTAATTATTTTTGTGGTATAGCAGTCATCAAAAGTTGTGATGTTGTGACTATATATATATATATATATATATATATATAGATTTTTTGGACTAGGAGACTGACAGACTTACCTTGGTAAGAGTCCACTCTGTAGTCTTGAAATAGAAACACATAAAAGCACTTAAACAATGATATATTTCAACCACACAGTGGTCTTTGTCAATCGAAGAGAAAACACAAAAAGAAATATGAGAGAATAAAATAAAATAATTATTTCTTTTTGTGTTTTCTCTTCGATTGACAAAGACCACTGTGTGGTTGAAATATATCATTGTTTAAGTGCTTTTATGTGTTTCTATTTCAAGACTACAGAGTGGACTCTTACCAAGGTAAGTCTGTCAGTCTCCTAGTCCAAAAAATCTAAATAATCTTTACCAACCAAAACTAACCTAAAAAAAAAAAAAAAAAAAAAAAAAAAAAAAAAAAAAAAAAAAAAAAAAAAAATATATATATATATATATATATATATATATATATATATATATTCTCAAAATATTTAATAAGATCTTTTTAAATAAATAGTTTTAATTAATTTTCTTGAAAGTATTTTGTAGTGTTAATTGAATTCGAGACCAACACTCCCGCACTAAGTTTGAATTCGTTAAATTTTATTTGCCAATTCTGAAACACGTCTGTCTTGCTTGAGTAGGTGTGTGTGACTGAAACGGCGCTAAGCCACGCATTTAAAAATGGCTAAACCGACTATTTCCTTTTTTTTGATCGTTGTTACCGGCTTTACGGATGCTGTATTCACTGCCTTTAGTACATTTCATGTTCTTAATAACTAGATTTTAATTTCTTTGCAGGTAACTGCATTGAAATATTATATCTCCCAACTACGTTTAAATTTATCAGCTGTTCTATTCACAATGCTCGCGCACCTCCCTTAATACGCCATCCCGTTTTGGTCAACTTGTGCGATTCTAAATGTTTCACTTTCTTAACACTTAACCCCTTAACGGTCGATTTAAATTTCACTTTAACAACCCAAAAGTGCTTATTTTTTTTATTACTTATTATTATTTGTTATAACATTACACAACTATTAAACATAAAATCAAAATTAAAAAAAAATATTTTTATGGAAGAAAGTGAAATTTACTTACATTTTGACGTTTTTTATAGAATTTCAGTTCTACATATCCATATATTCACTAATACTAGAAAAAAAGAAAAAAAACACTAGGCTAAAACTGTACATCACAAGTCTACAATTTTACACATTTTAGAAGTTTTTCTGTGTGTGGAATATTTTAAAGCATGGTGAAACACAAAGTGCCACGTCACACTCATTACACTGATAACGTGACTCACGCCGTATGTTATGCTTGGAACACACAGCACACCTCCTCATGGCATTTTCTCTTTTTTCTGTGAAAAATTCTTGTTGCACAATAATATCAACCAACTCATCTGTGATAAATAACTTGAATAGTTCATATGGATCATTATGATTTTGTGTCGTTACCTTTATTCCTGGATCTCCAGTGAAAACTTTTTCAGTTAATTTTTTTCCAGCAAGTGGTAGTTTTCCCAAACAAAGCTATTTAGATTTGGAAGGACAGCAGTTGCATTTACTGGGTTTGGATTTTGCACCTGAGGGCCTAATACTAGAGAAGCATTGTCTTCTATCTCAATTTCCTCCCCTAAATCATCTATTTCATCTTCTGGATCACTATCAGAAGCACTTTCTAACAACAATTCATGCAATTGTCTGTCACTCAAAAATTCGTCCATTTTATAGAATGTATGAATACCTTTATAACCTAAAGCCAAAGTTCAAGAAATATCTCTCTTGAAAAAGTAAACAGAAATATAATTTTTTTTTTTTTTTTTTTTTTTTTTTTTACTATAAATAACTTCAAAAATAACTTCAAACACTAACTACACTATACATAAAATAATTAAATTGCATAAATAACACTATGAAACAATATGGCAAACGAATAGACAAGCACAAATGCACAGCAGGTTGACCGTTGGCAATTCAAACGTCTTGAATCGAAAAAAACATTGGTAAAAATAGTATCATATTACAAAATATTTGCTTGAAGATATATGCACACGATCTAACGGCATTCGGATGAACTTTGTCGAGCAAACGCGGCATAAACGGGATAAATACGATCAGGCCATTGACGTGACGTGTATACGCGGCAGCGGCCGTTTTTCAGCATTCCGCTCGTGTCGCGTATAGTCGTCACAAACCAGTAAGGGGTTAAAGGCTTTTACTTTTATTTACATAGTTTTAGTGTTCCTTTCAAACTGTTACACATTAAATTACTTCTATTATATTGTTTTTTTTTATAGTGGTTATTGTTCTAAACTTGTGATTAAATGTTACGATTTTGCCAATTTAGGTTATGTTTACATTTTTCTCTTTTTTCATAATTGGTTATTTTATGGCTTGAATTTACTTACATATTTATTTTATATTATACATAAGGCCTTTCTTACTTGCTATTCCAAAATGTTACAATATATATATATTCTTTATTGTGTACTAAGGTATTTTTCAATCTAGAAAACATGGACATTCTATTAAATATGAGCATTCATAGACACACAAAGTATTCTTCATTGATAAACACGGTTAATTTGATTTAGAAAAACTTAGTATCTTCTCTGATACTCATCTTTATATTTTCTTCATTTCTCTTTATGTAATGCACTGTTGACTCAACAACAGTAAAATGCTTTGTGACAGATGATATGCTTGCCCCACATTTTAATTTACCTAAAAGGTCAATTTCTTTAATCAGCGGCATAACGGTTTTTTGCCTTTTTTGTCCCTATCAGAGTTTAATGGCATTATGGCTTGGATAAACAATTAAAAAGAAAAGATAAAACTATACAAAACAAATTCACTAAATAATTCCATAACTAAACACGAAGTTTCGAAAAGTAGCAGATACGATAAGCTGTACGGTCACCTGTATGGTAACTGATGGAAAAAACAAAATCCGAATTAGTTATGGCCACCAGATACGATTATCAATGACTGGATTTTGAAAACTACAAAATTGACAATAAAAAAACAGTAGTAATGCTAAACTTAGGTATGGAGTAGAATGCGGGTACTAGATTGGCTCATTGTTGTTTGTCTGTGACATTAACACCACTTGTTGTAAATAAGGAATACTGATTATTTGAGTAGTAGTATGCAGTATAACAGATGTTTGGAGAATAATCAGATTTCTTAACTGCAATACTGTACAAAATTAATAAGACGAGAACACATTATCCTACAACCTGCACAGTAACTACACATTCTCTTTCTTGTTTTTTTTTTGAAATATGATTCGTAGTAGCAAAAAATATTGTAATTTTGCCATCTGCGAATAGCAAGGGCCTACTGTATACGCTGTTTACTTGTGCTCATTGTCGCTGGTGCCGCCTTTGTGTGAAGGTTATCTATTTTGATACTTACCCAAGTTTGAATAATTAAAATGGAAATTTCATCTAAGCTGCTTCTCTGATACATTTTTATTTTCTAAATGTATGAATGAACATAACCGTATTCACAGAAAATTATAGAAAATATTCCAGAGAAAAAGTTCAGTTATGATACAAAAGCAAAACAAAGTATTGATGAAAAAAAAGACAACAAACTATTATAGTAGTTCACACTTCAAGTTTACTTAGAATTTTACAGAGCAAAATAAAGATGTGTACATTGTGTGCTGCATACCTAAAAAAGTAACCTGGTAGGGTTACCAGTTTTACCACAGTTACCTATGAACTATTGAGAAAATTAAAATTACTAATTTTTTCAAAAGTTACACCATAAAAAACATGAATTAGTATGATTGTTTTTTTTTTAATACATTCAAGTTTAATTTATAAATTGATACAAGAAAATAGTTTTGTTATATTTGATGTATATTTCTAAAGACAGTGACCTTTTAAAATGAAAAATAATGTACAAAATAATGGATAAACAAACAACCACAAGATTCAGAAATAAGGTTTTCGTCCACTTAAATTTAGTTAACTTGATGCCTAGTTTAAAAAGTTTAACAAATTCACGCATATTGAAAAAAAGAGAGCTTCTATTTTCAATTATTGATAATATTTTTCCTATGAATAAAATGAGCAGTAAATAAGAAAAATTATAGAATAAAATTTATTACAATTAAATTTATCTAGACTTATATTTAATATAGAAGCTATTAAGAAAACAAATATATAAGTCATTAACATTGTTTATTTTGTGGGGTAAGAGTTGTATAATATTTGACACAGAAATATATTACACTCAAAATACTTGTCAGTTTTATTTTAATTTTTTTTTAATTTTTCATTTTTACATAATTATTGAGAATTTTGGATAAAATTGTGGCATATTTAGGAAGCATGGTACATTTGAATAAATTTTTTGGTGGTTTAATGATTACAAAAATGTATTTCAGAAGTTCTAAAAAATTTTAACTTCTGTAAAAGTGAAATTGTTTACAAATTAATATTTTGAGAAAACAATTTTCATAATTAATTTAATATCACACACTGTTCATATAAATATCAATTCCAAACAAATAGTATATCTTAGTAAATTATGAGTCAATTAATTTGAAATGAGGGTTCTTAACACTGCAGTAGTCTTGTGGCGTCTATCAGGCGCCAATGTCACTTGCCACCTGCTGTTTTTGTCTACACACCCACTTTTCGGTTTCCTTTTGAATACCTTCCTGGTACAGTATCATAAATTGCCAGTTAAACATTCAATACCGACAATCGACTATTTCTTGGAATATAGGCATTTGAAGCCTAATGGATGCCACGCGATTACTGCCACTATAGACGCAGCTTTGTCTTCAGTCTGTTTCAAGTTGTTACTGAGAATGTTTGTGCGTGTAGTAGTCTTGTGTGATATATTTTCTTTATTCAGAACCTTTATATATATATAATCTCTTTATACAATCTTTGCTTTATATAGGTCTATTTACAGAACCTTTTTCAAATATTGTTGTTAGATTTACAATATATAATATAACATACATATTAGGCGACATCAAAATGGATAAGTTTATTCGACTTCTAATCAGATCTCTTTTATTTGGTGTCAGCAGTTTCTTATTACTTGCCTGTGCAAAATTCCTTGATCATCTTATACTCTAGGTCATACGGGTTAATATAATAACTTTAATCAGTTACTTTTTTTGTCAATTTTCCCAAGTAGGGTTGAAATAATAAGTTGGTAATTAGTCACTTGTTTCAACCTCATTTTTAACAAAATAAATTTTAAACACTCATTGTTTTATTACTTGGAATTTTCTGAAATTAGAATCAGACACTAACCCGCTGATGCCAACCCCATTGAGAAAGAGTGGGAGAATGTGTGGGGAAAATTTTTACACAGACATTTTTTTATCTGTTAAACTCAGCAAATCAATATAAATTTGAACTAAATTTAAAAAAAAACTTTTTACACCTCTAGTTTTGAGTCTATACATAAATTATTGTAAAACAAAAGTCCATTTTTTACATCAAAACATTTGCTGCAGTCTTCAACAATGTGCTCTTTGCAAATATTTTCCACAGTTTTAACAACACGTGGTTTTCCTATCACAATTCCGTGGACAGAAATCACATCTTGTATTTTTTTCTGGCCATCTATTGATCAGCTCTTATTGTGGATATCTTGATAAGTTTTATGCGGGTTTGCAATTCTCTATTTGAAACAATGTTTTCTTTATATATAGATTATATAAGTATTCTCCTGAGATTGCAGGGTTTCTACAAATTTTTAGAATTCATACAAGGTTTTTAAAAGTTATAAGATTCAAATTATTTCACTTCAATTTTAGCATTCTTCAAACACAATGTTTGCAATTATGTAAAATACACCCAGATTGTACAGTTAGTTGTGTGTAATTAAATTATAATTAATCCAAAAAGTATTTTGTTTTCTAGAGATTTTAGTAATGGTATAAATTCCCACTTATCAATTTATTTGTGTTGGGCCTGTGAAAACATTTAGATAGTTTTGTTGAAGTATCTTGTCCTGCATAAATAACATCATTTACTTTCCTCAATTTGTTCAGTGTCTGAATTGTGATCACTCACATGAACTTCTTCCACCTCTTTGTCTGATGGAAACTCGTCCAATACTGTCCCTTCAGTGTCTTCAGGATATCAAATAATGTCACTTGATCTGACCATACAGCACCGTTAAAGCAATCAATAAAAATCTAATCTTTTCGCTTATATATAAGAAGAGCGGATAACAGAGCCCTCACACAGGGTCACAGCCTTCTAAATATAGCACTGATAAATTTGGACAAAGACTTATCACAGATTAATATGCGTAGGCTTTAGTGGCTATCAGAGTTAGACACCAGACGAGTCTATTTGAAGATTCTCCAAAGAGAGGGGAATTACCCCGCGTGGGCACTCACGAGTTAAAAATCTAGAGTTTCATACTCATTTAACCTAACTTCTCTTTATTCTCTTTACAAACTTAAATGTATGTTTTATTATAGATATTTTTTATGTAATCCTCTAAGCAAAAGGATTCACCAAACCATTTCGTTTAGAAATGTAAAGAAAGAATATTTGAAAATTTGTATATTGGCTTGATTCTGTCATACTCTATTAACTTTTAAATAATTACATCGTTTATCTCTTGCAAAGTTGTTTGTAAATAGTAGTTTGATTGCAAAGTTCATTATATTTGTATTATTTATTTTAATGGCAATAACATTGATCAAAAATATTGATTGGAGTAGTGGTTTCATTGTTAGGATACAGGGATAAAAATGAAATATTTAATATAAATCTTTGAATTCCTAGGTAATGATAAAACACTATACCGAGGTTTGGCAAATTTCCAGTTAAATTGTTTGACGTAAATATTGTTAGAAACTCTCCAGATATAAAGAAAGCAATTTTCTATAAATAGTTAGATTGAATAAGGGACTATAATGATCTGTTGACTAAGAAAATGGGCATCAGCCAACTGATAGCATTCACATATCAGTATGTGAGATCTCGCAACAGCCAGCGGGAGCATCCCATATATGTATGTTCTACCATTTCTCTCAAATCACCATTGCCATATGTTTCCTGTGTATTGTGCTGTATTCTAGGTTAACTACTTGCAACTATTTGGACAGTAAATACTACATACAGTCCATAGTCACCATTCTTTTGTTTCCAAATTCTATTGGTTTTCCCTCATATTTACAGATAGTTTCAAAGTTTGTGGGGTATTTTACAATGAATAGGCGATTGAATAATGAAGTTTCTTGTGTCCAAAGTCCATGGTTTTTCTCACAAGTTTATGGATCGTTTGGAGGTTTATTTGGTAATTCACAATGAATAGGTATTTTACAAAAAAAAGATTAGCAGATAATTTTTAACAAAGAAATTTTAAGGTAACCAAAAAAAAATAAAAAAAAATATTAACAAATATTACTATAATTTTAAAAAATTAGAAAAAAGAAAAAGTGTAAAGATTTTTCAAAAATATGTTGCTCCCAGGGGCCATATTAGGGCAGGTACATGTAGCTAATTGAAGGGTTAAATTCATATGTATTGTAATTATCAATGCAGTTTTTTTTTACAAGTGAATGGATAATATATATTTAGTGTTTTAATCTTTTTATAGTCACCTCTACTGATTTTATCATTGAATGTCATGCAATTTGGTAAGAATAAAAAACGTTTGTAGCCCATAGCTGCTCAAATAACTGAGATTCCTGTGCCATCACTCAGTTTTCTAAGATCTGTATGACCACTCTTTCTTGTACCAATAAAATATAGCACTTCGAAAATAACAACAAAATCTCAGTTTTGTTAGACTGTAAGCAATTTCGTCCTCTAAACTATTTCTGTGAATTAGAAATTATGTACTAATTGTACACTAATATTTTAGTGTAATCAAAAACTTCAATCATTTCAATATTTATCACCGTTTTTATTTTTGCTCTTGATAATGTGTGCTACTTCTTATTTAAATCATATTGTTTCCCCATCTTTACCAGTATCATCACTTAGTTACTCATCACTTGCTCTTATTTCACTTTCATCCGATAAATAATTCCAACTAGTGCATCATATAGTCCATTATAAATCAATCATGATAATGTGTGCTACTTCTTATTTAAACCATATTGTTTCCCCATCTTTACCAGTATCATCACTTAGTTACTCATCACTTGCTCTTATTTCACTTTCATCCGATAAATAATTCCAACTAGTGCATCATATAGTCCATTATAAATCAATCATGATAATGTGTGCTACTTCTTATTTAAATCATATTGTTTCCCCATCTTTACCAGTATCATCACTTAGTTACTCATCACTTGCTCTTATTTCACTTTCATCCGATAAATAATTCCAACTAGTGCATCATATAGTCCATTATAAATCAATCATGATAATGTGTGCTACTTCTTATTTAAATCATATTGTTTCCCCATCTTTACCAGTATCATCACTTAGTTACTCATCACTTGCTCTTATTTCACTTTCATCCGATAAATAATTCCAACTAGTGCATCATATAGTCCATTATAAATCAATCATGATAATGTGTGCTACTTCTTATTTAAATCATATTGTTTCCCCATCTTTACCAGTATCATCACTTAGTTCCTCATCACTTGCTCTTATTTCACTTTCATCCGATAAATAATTCCAACTAGTGCATCATATAGTCCATTATAAATCAATCATGATAATGTGTGCTACTTCTTATTTAAATCATATTGTTTCCCCATCTTTACCAGTATCATCACTTAGTTACTCATCACTTGCTCTTATTTTACTTTCATCCGATAAATAATTCCAACTAGTGCATCATATAGTCCATTATAAATCAATCATGATAATGTGTGCTACTTCTTATTTAAACCATATTGTTTCCCCATCTTTACCAGTATCATCACTTAGTTACTCATCACTTGCTCTTATTTCACTTTCATCCGATAAATAATTCCAACTAGTGCATCATATAGTCCATTATAAATCAATCATGATAATGTGTGCTACTTCTTATTTAAACCATATTGTTTCCCCATCTTTACCAGTATCATCACTTAGTTACTCATCACTTGCTCTTATTTCACTTTCATCCGATAAATAATTCCAACTAGTGCATCATATAGTCCATTATAAATCAATCATGATAATGTGTGCTACTTCTTATTTAAACCATATTGTTTCCCCATCTTTACCAGTATCATCACTTAGTTACTCATCACTTGCTCTTATTTCACTTTCATCCGATAAATAATTCCAACTAGTGCATCATATAGTCCATTATAAATCAATCATGATAATGTGTGCTACTTCTTATTTAAACGATATTGTTTCACCATCTTTACCAGTATCATCACTTAGTTCCTCATCACTTGCTCTTATTTCACTTTCATCCGATAAATAATTCCAACTAGTGCATCATATAGTCCATTATAAATCAATCATGATAATGTGTGCTACTTCTTATTTAAACCATATTGTTTCCCCATCTTTACCAGTATCATCACTTAGTTACTCATCACTTGCTCTTATTTCACTTTCATCCGATAAATAATTCCAACTAGTGCATCAGTATAGTTCATTATAAATCAATCATGATAATGTGTGCTACTTCTTATTTAAACGATATTGTTTCACCATCTTTACCAGTATCATCACTTAGTTACTCATCACTTGCTCTTATTTCACTTTCATCCGATAAATAATTCCAACTAGTCCATCAGTATAGTTCATTATAAATCATCTTTAGAGCTTTCATGAAGTATGAGGTCAATTTCACTTGTTTTTATTGTCAGACATAATATACATTCTGCCTAAGAATATTTAATAAAATTGCAGGTTGTGCTACAAGCTAGACATATTTTGTTTAAACTCTCATTGGCAATGAGAGTGGTCTGTCTATCTTGGATAGAGAAACACTCGGTGAGATATAGGTGGTGGAGGTATGATGGAAGGACACCATACACTGGTTAACTATTCAACTCAAAATTATACCAGTTAAAACAAAAAAACTGCTGTTGTCTATGAATATTATTCTATTCCCAAAGGATATTTAAATATCTCCAGTTTGCTAGAAAAATATTTTACATTGTTTCAATGTAATAATTTCGTAGAAAATAACTGTTCAAATTATTGAATATATTATGTAAACAAAGTTAAATTGAATAAAGAGTCTACAGAATACATTTTAGAATAATAATGGAAACTGAAATTAATAATACAATTGTGATTTCGTACATCTCCTGACTTTCAGAATCAACTCTATATTGGTTTCTTTACTATAAATCTATTTGTCAGTTTGTTTTGAATAGGCTAATTTATAAAGGTTAACCAAAAATACTTTCAAATGACAGTTGTATTCCTGGAGTTGATGTGGCACACTGGCATACTTCTTGCCCACTCTAATTTATATTGACCTAAAAATAGCATTACTGAGAAACTAGTGGGAGAATATCTCAAGATTTTTAAGTCATTAGTTCTTTAATTTAATGTGTTAAAAAAAAGTGTCCTGGATTCTGTAAAAATATTATTATAAATAACTAGATGCGTCTGTTAGAGCTAGTAAATGGCCATTTGAAATTTGGTTTGAAACAATTGTGTTTCAGCTGAAATACAAAACTTGTAACCTTACAAAAATTGTTTGCTCAAAAAAAAAAAAACAATAAGATTTCCTAAAATATTACATTAATGTAATTCTTAGAATATCAATAATATTTATAATTACACAAACAATAATTTTAATTTATACCAAATAACACTAAATACTGAATCTACTGGGGTATATTTTTTTAATTAATTGAATTATAACACTTTAATATTATTTACATTATCCTATATTACTTCTATTAAATTGAAAACTAGTAGCCAATACCAACATTTAACAGAAATATATAAACATTATCCACAATTATGCAACTGTTCTTCTTATTATCCTGTAATCTAGTGTCCTTTTATAAAAATCAAAATGAATGCAATTTCATAATGTATCTGAAAATAGATAAGTTAGTGGCATATGGCTGACTTTAATAAACAAAAGATTTGATATTCTAGAACACTTGCTATGGCTGATCCACATCAAATATTCCATTCCTGATGGAACTTCTGCCAAAAACCATTGCGTAATTTGTCTATTACTGCCTGAGTTATAAAAACCTAGATTATGCTTCCAAACCATTGTTTCTAAAATATAGTTTTTTTTAATTATAAAATTTATAGTTATTTTTTTTTATTTGCTCAAATGAAACAAATGTTTTTAGAAATTGGTCTAATAGCCTCTTCAAAATCCTATTAGTTTTTTTTTTTTGTTATTCTTATTATGTCCATAAAATCATGTCACTACATATACGTAAAAAAATATTAAACATTTCCAGTAACTAGTTCGCTCAAAAATAATATTGTTTGTTTAAAAACTAACTTTTGTTTAAAACAAAGTTTTTAAAATAAATTTCTTCAAAATAAAAATACATAATAGCAAGAATTGACAAACGTATTTTATTTCTAAATTTACAATATTTCTGAATAAAAAATAAATACTTTTTAATGCAATTTACTTCTTAAGGAAACTAAATCTCAATATTTCTTCAAAAGCTGGTACTGAAAATGCAACCAACTTTTGAACTTTTCAGTGATTCAATAGACATCAGCAATGCTTTTGTCAGTCGGGAATCTTTGTTTGACCAGTCATAAATGTCTAAACTTCAAATCATAAATATTTGTCTATTTATAATTTCTACATCTTCCTACTTTCTAGAAATACCTGTCAAAATATAATGGGTGGCTCAAATAAAAATGAAAATGACAAAATGCTGTTATTGATGAATAATGTGACGAAATTCAGCGTAAGTTTTGTTTCCGTTGGAAGTTTTTGCACATTTTTTATCGATATTATTTTACTGCTTATAACTCTGGATAAATAAATATATATATAGTTCTTAATATAAAACTTACAAATAAGTTTTATTTAATGTTTTGGTGTAATTATATTCAGGAGAAAATTATAATGTAACAGAAAATTATACAGGTACATGACAGAAGATTTAGACGTTGAATGACACTAGACAAACAGGCATCAATCACCCTTGATATTGATTACTCGCTCTTGATATAAGACAAACTCTGCTAATCGCTAACTTTTATTTTGCTTGCTGGATTAATGAAAGTGTTAAACTAAAGGATAATGGAGTAACAGGCTTTTACTGTATTCATATTTCAGTATTTTTTAAATTTTGTTTTTATTAAGATTAATTTTTTTTTCTCATTCTTGACTATATATCTAGGTACTTTGATAACAATGATATTTTTCCATAACTCGTCTTCAGATAATTATTTTTCAGGTTTAGGCTCTTAGTTCTAAATATTCTTGCATATAAGATCATAAACACGCCGAAACTTTGATATTGTGATGCATCAAAATATTGTATTTAACAATTTTATTGCTTTGTCAATATTTGTACTTAGTAATTTATGATCTGTATTTTTATTTATTAAGCAAAAAAAATGCTTAACAACTAATAGTTGCCTATATTAAAGAAACAAACAAAATTATCTCTAGATAAGATAGGAAAAGTATAAATGTATATTTTTTTACCCTGGTTAAATAAGGCTAGTATGAAAAAACAAAGATTATATGTATATATATATATATATATATATATATATATATATATATATATATATATATATATATATATATATATATGAAGTTGATATATTACTATTGTAAATACTTTTATCCACCACTAAATGCAATAATTTTACCTTGTTGTGATGAGGCACCTTTCGGTCACTAGACCATTGTCGAATCACTGCGTATTTAGGTGTGATATTAAGTGCTATGCATTGTTTATTAAAATTTATTTTGTTGATGCAATTTTCGAGTTTGATTTTGAGCTTAAGGAATTTCCTGTAGAGTTGTTTACCTTGGTAGGTGTTAAAATCTTCATATTTTACGTTGTCCATTATTTTTCCGTTGCACTGACTTTATGAAGTTGATATATTACTATTGTAAATACTTTTATCCACCACTAAATGCAATGATTTTACCTTGTGTGATGAGGCACCTTTCGGTCATTTTGACCCAAAGGTGCCTCATCACACAAGGTAAAATCATTGCACTTAATGGTGGATAAAATTACTTACAATATTAATATATTAACTTCATATATATATATATATATATATATATATATATATATATATATATATATATATATATATATATATATATATATACAGGCACACAACATGAAAAGCAGAGGAACAATATAACTATAAGAGTGCAATAGTCGCTTAACAAAATTTCAGATATAAAAAAAATATTAAGAATATGTTAAGCATTGCAGTTCTGCCTTAAATAACTAGAAGGTTTTAGACTCAGCATATTTAGCAATTTTTGGAATGGAATACGGTTTCCTATTAATAGCTCTGAGGTTAGAGCCAGGTAACTTGTGTGGTTGGCTAAAGAACAAGTTATTGACAGATCTAATCTATCACCACACTTATTAAGGAATTCTTTGTTTTCATTACCTAAAATTAGAATTATCTTGATATAAAAAAAGATTATTTCAGAAATGCTCTCTCTCTCTTTGTGTGTGTGTGTGTGTGTGTGTCGTAAAGGTTTATAATTAAGTTTCTATAGATGGATTTATAGCAGTGCTCATTAGCTGTGAATAATTTCAGTAAAGAGTTTAAGAATAAAATGTGGCATAAATAAATTTGTTTGTGTTGTATGAAATTCTGTAATAAGTTGTTGCTTCTTACATTTCATTGTCAAAGGTAAATCCACTACTTCAAAGTTTTATAACTGGAGTTCATAACTATATTTATGTTCTTTATTCCACAGTAACTTGTTTAGTTAAGTAAAATCATTATTATTTCTAATGTTGCTTATGGTTTATATTAAAAATTTAGACAAAGAAACAAGTTTGTCAATTGCTATTAGCGGTTTGGTTTATTTTTATTCTTTTGTAATGACCACTTTTATTAAATATCCTTCATTAATATTCTAACAGTCTAATGTCACTCTGACATCTGTTACTCAGTGTTAAGCTTCAGATAGACATGATTAATGAATTTGTAATGTATAATTATAAAGTGCATTTTATAGTTATTCATTTCAAGCACATTAATACCTCTTATAGATTGTCAGACAAGAGTGACATAGTGGTGAAGATAATTGTGGGTTACAGTTTAACATATGGCATTATTGATTGAACACAATAAATTAGCATCCCTTATGGAGTATAGTAAACACAAAAATTGTACAAATATTTTTGAATCAGCAGTATGTTACAAACTTCTTGATGGCATCAAGTCTGTGGATAAATAAGGCCCGATAATTTGATCAGTATTTAGGTGGAAGTTTGCAATACCTCTCTTCTTGGACTAAATAAACCTCTTATCCTAGAGGCTATGCTGTTTCAGGTCTTTAGTAATTACTGTACTCTTAAAACTATTTACAGGTATAGGCAAATAGATCACATGCATCAGCTTTGGGAATACGGTTATTCCTGTCTTTGAAACATTCCAATAATTTTAACATTACAGGTTCATGGATCAAAATACCTTTCTTTGTGCTTTTAAATCCACCCATCACATATATTCTTATCAATTCTGTTTCATATTTGTACCTTAGGTACATCTTAATAGAATATGCCTAAAACCTATTTACTTTATGTTTGTATGTATACCAGGAAAGTACAGTTCAAGGTATAGATTTTATTAGTATGTGGGTTTTTTTATTTTAGAAATTGAAGTATGGTTAGATAAAATTTTAATGAATTTTGCATTAAATGTAAACCGTTTTAACCCTTTCCAAATAAATTTTAACTATTAAGAAATCAATTCAAATTAACATATACTAATTTATCATAGATAATTTGCCGTTAATTCAATTTCAACCCTTACACCACTAGTACAAAATTAGATAAATGTTAAACAAATAGCATTATTTGTTGGACAAATGTGATAGTTATTGGCAAACTACAGATATTACAAGTTTAAAGTACAGTTTAAACTAAGCATCGCATGATGTCAGTGTTGCTTCTTAGAATAAATTCCATTTAGTTGACCCAGAATTTGGCAACAAATAGAGTCCCGTTTGAAAGGGAAATTTTGATATATTGATGTTTTCTAGTTAAAAGCCATCTGTACCACTGTACTAATTATAGTTGTCAGGCTCTTTCTACTGAAAGCTGGGAATTGTTGGCTGTTGGCTTTAGCACCTGGTCGCCAACTGTTGTTAAAGGTGTCTTAAAGAGCTTTGAGCTTATAGTGCTAAAATTTCAATTATTCAAAACATTTGATTAAGCTCTCATTATTTTACTTTTATATTTTAGTTATTTAGACAGATATTTTTTTTTTATTATTATACTGCCACAAAAATTATTTCTAATATTCTAGAAAGAGTTTATTAAAGAGTTCTTTATTCAAAAGAACACAAACCAATATGATTTGTAGCAATATTTTTGAGTTATATTGTTATACTTTTTATTCATATCCAGCTCTTAATACTGAAAATATAACTAAATTATGAAATATTTCAATAAAGTTAGTGGGTTTTCAATGTTGTGTATAGTCTTTTCCTTGATATTTTAAAATTCTTCAAGGTTAAGTTGTATATGGGGTAATATATGAATTTTCTAAAAATAGCTAATCTGAACTGAAAATGTTTTTTTTATGTTATTGGACAAACTCTTCAACCAGTTAAAATGAACTTCAGTCTCAGACTTGTAAAATTATGTTAACAATCTGGATAGTAACAATTTAACACCCTTCTTTTAAATTGAACTGTTCATCTAACATCCAATCAGGGAATCTCAAAAATCTTTACTTCTTTATGATTTGTAGATATTCTTAAACATTAGAAAATGTTAAACCCTAAATATCCATTATAATAAACAATTTTTAATAGTTTAAAATTCTGTGATTTTGAGGAAAGTTTTTATGCCGTCTATTATTATACAACATATCTTCATTTAAGGATCAATTTAAATATCTTTAATTCCGGTTTTCTTTGGTTCAACTTTAAACAGAGAATTTAATTAAAACCTTAACTATGCTATAACACAGGTGTGTTAGCATATGCATTTGAGCTTTTTTTTTTTGCTTTTCCTAACATAAAAATATTTTTTTCTGACACTTTGCCCAAATATACTGTTAGTCCCTCCCCATATTGTTCACGCCTACTCTTGACGCTTCCGATTTAACTGCTTTAAACTTTAAAAAAATTACCGACTGGGAACTATTATTTTCAAAATTGTAAGTGGTTGGGGAGGGGGGCCTCACAGTATGTAGTGATGGGCTCAAGGTTTGGACAAACAGTACTGTTAAAGTTTTGATAATAGAGTTATTCCGAAAAATGTCATGTATACAAATATTCCTAACAGAAGTGAAGATGAGTATTTTGAGAAATTCAACAGGTTGTCAGCTTTAGCTCACCTAGTGAACTTGAAGTGAATGGAAGCATTTTAGTTGATGTTTGTGTGGATATCTGATAAAACAGTCTCTTATGTTTGTAGAATATCAAATATGTTTTCCTGTTTGAATTTTTTTTTAAGATTAAATAATATACACTAATTACAGGAATAATTTATTGTATAATACACTCAAAGCTTTTCGTTGGTTGACATTACCAACATCCTCAGGAATTATAATACTAACAATTAATTAGTATTATAATTCCTGAGGATGTTGGTAATGTCAAGCAACGAAAAACTTTGAGTGTATTATTCCATAAATTATTCCTGCAATTAGTGTATATTATTTAATCTTATATATATATATATATATATATATATATATATATATATATATATATATATATATATATATTGATATTTTACATTATTCATTGTTTTTCCGTTGCACTGACTTTATGAAGTTAATATATTACTTTTGTAAGTAATTTTATCCACCATTAAGTGCAATGATTTTACCTTGAGTGATGATCTATTCAACCAAATTCTAAAATTATACAAAAATATTTAATTCAAATTATAGAATTTTATTCCAGCATTCTAAGGGTAAGGGTATGATCAGTTGACCAAATGTAACTTTTCATACAAATATTTGTAGTTATTTAAAACCTTCTATTTATAACATTTTACGAATTTTGAAATAAATTTCTAATGAAAATAATTCGTGTTAGGAAGTGTTAAAGAATTGCTGGTTGATTATGACTTCACAAATGAGGTATAAAAAGATGAATGTATCATCCGTAAAATGATTATTTCGGCATTATTTGTTTTATAATTGAAGAACTTTTTATACCTGAAAAAATTTCATACATTATTAATATTTCTACAGTTTTTACACAATTTCTTTGAAACTAATGCATTGTTATATATATATGAAGTTAATATATTACTATTGTATGTAATTTTATCCACCATTAAGTGGAATGATTTTACCTTGAGTGATGAAGCGCCTTTCGGTCACTTGACCATTGTCGAATCACTGATTATTTTTTCTTAATTTTTCTGGTGCGGATGTTCGGTCCGTCGTGTTGGTAATTGTTGACGTCATATACGTTTCCTCTTGAGTCTTGTGTATTATGTTTTTCAATAGTATGTCTTCTGTATATGTTGTTTGTAGATTCATTAAATTGTTGTGTATGTTTTTATAGATGTGGTATTTTTCTAGTGAGTTTAGTTCTATTGGGTAATTATTTATTTCAAGTATGGTTAGGTTATTTTCTTAATTTGTTATTTCATGTTTATGTGATATTAGGTGTGCTGCAACATTTGATACTTTTGAATTTTTGTTTTTGAATGCTTTATAATGTTCTTCAAATCTTATTTTAAATGATCTGGTTGTTTTCGCTATGTAAAATGCGTTACAGTTGTTACATGTAATTTTGTAAATTCCTGATAGGTTATGTTTTTCTGAATTTGTTTTGTGGTTTGTGTTATTAAGATATTTTATTATTTTGTTGTTTGGTTTGTATGTTGAAGTGTAGTATTCTTTGTTGTATATATTTGTTATTTTTTCTATTTTGTTATTGGTGTATTTATATTTTAGGTAGATTTTTTTATTTTTATTATTTTTGTGTTCTGGTTGTAGTGTTGTGTTGAGGTTAGGTTTTTTGTGAATTTATTGTATATATTTTTTATAAGGTGTTTGTTGTATCCATTTTCTATTGCTATTTTTGTAATGTTATCCTAATTCTTCATTTAATTTTTGTTTGTTATCCTGTGTGTATTTTATTGCTTTATTTATCATGTTATTGTAAGTGTTAATTTGTAGTGTCCACAATACACTACAAATCTAACCACCCCTGGACACACAAAATTAACACTTACAATAACATGATAAATAAAGCAATAAAATACACACAGGATAACAAACAAAAATTAAATGAAGAATTAGGATAACATTACAAAAATAGCAATAGAAAATGGATACAACAAACACCTTATAAAAAATATATACAATAAATTCACAAAAAACCTAACCTCAACACAACACTACAACCAGAACACAAAAATAATAAAAATAAAAAAATCTACCTAAAATATAAATACACCAATAACAAAATAGAAAAAATAACAAATATATACAACAAAGAATACTACACTTCAACATACAAACCAAACAACAAAATAATAAAATATCTTAATAACACAAACCACAAAACAAATTCAGAAAAACATAACCTATCAGGAATTTACAAAATTACATGTAACAACTGTAACGCATTTTACATAGCGAAAACAACCAGATCATTTAAAATAAGATTTGAAGAACATTATAAAGCATTCAAAAACAAAAATTCAAAAGTATCAAATGTTGCAGCACACCTAATATCACATAAACATGAAATAACAAATTAAGAAAATAACCTAACCATACTTGAAATAAATAATTACCCAATAGAACTAAACTCACTAGAAAAATACCACATCTATAAAAACATACACAACAATTTAATGAATCTACAAACAACATATACAGAAGACATACTATTGAAAAACATAATACACAAGACTCAAGAGGAAACGTATATGACGTCAACAATTACCAACACGACGGACCGAACATCCGCACCAGAAAAATTAAGAAAAAATAATCAGTGATTCGACAATGGTCAAGTGACCGAAAGGCGCTTCATCACTCAAGGTAAAATCATTCCACTTAATGGTGGATAAAATTACATACAATAGTAATATATTAACTTCATATATATATAACAATGCATCAGTTTCAAAGAAATTGTGTAAAAACTGTAGAAATATTAATAATGTATGAAATTTTTTCAGGTATAAAAAGTTCTTCAATTATAAAACAAATAATGCCGAAATAATCATTTTACGGATGATACATTCATCTTTTTATACCTCATTTGTGAAGTCATAATCAACCAGCAATTCTTTAACACTTCCTAACACGAATTATTTTCATTAGAAATTTATTTCAAAATTTGTAAAATGTTATAAATAGAAGGTTTAAAATAATTACAAATATTTGTATGAAAAGTTACATTTGGTCAACTGATCATACCCTTACCCTTAGAATTTGGTTGAATATTTTTTACTGAGTGTGTGTGTGTGTGTGTATGTATGTATATATATATATATATATATATATATATATATATATATATATATATATATATATATATATATATATATATATATATAAGGTTAGTTGTAGTAGAACTTATTTAGGAATTTTTGGACTAGATAGGAGACTGATACTTACCTAGTGACAATAGTCCAAAACTGCGATCTCTTGGAAATAAATAGACACATAAAAAAAAATATCACTTTCAAAATATTTCGATCATACAATGATTTTTACAATCAAATAATAGATCTTTATCGAAAAAACTTCTTATTTGATTGATAAAGATCATTGTGTGATCGAAATATTTCAATAGTGTGATAAGTTTTTATGTGTGTATATTTATTTATTTCCAAGAAAGTGCAGTTTTGGACATTTGATACTATGTAAGTCTGTCAGTCTCTTATCTAGTCCTAAAAAGAAACTCCTAAATAAGCTTTAAGCTCTACTAGAACTAACCTAATATATATATATATATATATATATATATATATATATATATATATATATATATATATATATATATAATATGTTTTCTTGTTTAATAATTTAAATCAACATAGGTTATTCAAATACAAGAATATTTATTAATTTATATTAAAAGCTTTTCATTGGTAAACAGTGCCAACATCATCAGGAATGAAAATTACAATAATTACAATGATTATATATATATATATATATATATATATATATATATATAATGGTAAATATTATATATATAATGGTTTCAATTTTAATGTTGACAATTTACATTGCACATGATTAAAATTTATATACTAAACTATTCATCCGTGCTCACACATTTTGCAAATTTATAATGTGTATTTCCTTAGCTGTTTCTAGCCAAAGAACATTTCTTGTTCTCTTTTTCTTTTTTTAACAGAATTTTAATCCAGAATTAACAACACCAAACAAAAAATTTGAGAAATGTCATAAGTATGACTAAAGTGCTAGTTTTATAACAACAGTATGTTTAAGGTGATGTGCATTAAAAATTTAATATGGTGTAAACTAGTCTTCAATTATTCAAAAACCTATTGCTTAGCAAGATTTCTCAGCATACATGTGGTGTTGTAATACGGTTTCTCCTTCCAAATGTACTGAAAGGGTTAATTGAAATATAAAGGAGATAGTTTTTTTTTAACTATTATTGCATATTAAGAAAATTTTGTCCATACTCATTTTATAAACAATTTACAAATATCACTTCTACAGAACAGAACTCAATACTACAATACTTAATTTTTATTCATAGTTACACAGATATTATCTAACTAATTACCCATTGCTGATTGCTGTCTCAACTTATACGTCATTGATTATTCCCTGCAATCAGTATAATGTCGAAACATAAGTGTCATCGATGTCAGTTGTTGAATATGTAGTCTGCTTAACCCTTGTTAATGTGTTATCTCCGTGCTTCAAATAACACAAGCAACTTATTCCACATGAGTTGGGGACTGTATAGCCTCTGAAAATGTTCATACAGTGACATAATAATATCCGTCTTTGGAATGACAAGATAAATAATCCTAATGATTTCTTATAATCACTTTATCAACTGCCTTTTAGGTCTAGTCTTTATTGTTCAGTTACATTTTAGTTGTGTATTGTGATCGTCAAAGTTGGATCACATGGTACTCTATATATAATGTTGAGTGAACTTGGTGATTCAAGGGGATAATGAAGGATTAGTCTGATTGTATCCACATAGTTTTTTAAAATTTATTTTAGATTTTACAGTTGTAAAGTGAACTGTCAGTTATGTTTGTAAGAGAGAGACTACAATCGACCGCTGACATCAGACCATAAAAAATATTTTAATTTTAATTGGTTTATTTATTTTACATATCTATTATTATTTTAAATATTTTAATTAATTATTATTTTTTATGCTAATGGTACAATAGTGATTACAAATAGTCCTTAATTATATCCTTTAAATATATCCTCTAATTATATCCTTTAATTATATCCTTTAAATATATCCTTTAATTTTTTAAATTATTATTAATTATCCATAATACCTAAGTATAAAATTAATAAAGTTGGTATTCAACACAGTTCAGTTGCCGAGACCGCTAAATTCGAAATTAATTTGTACCATCTGAGTTGCTCGGACCTTAAGTCATTTAATCTGCAATGGATTGATTAAAAGGGTTAATGGGTTGTATTTAATTTTGTTCTAAATGAGTGGTACTTATAAATTTAATCTCACATTGTTTTCTTGCTCACATGTAATACACATTTTGTTGGTATTGGGTATAATGTACATTTTTTCATAAAATCTAATTAGTCATCTCACTAAAAATAAACAGTATAACTACCATTTGTAAATACTAAAACTGTCCACACAACAATAGTTCATATTTTAAAATTATAAGAATGGGCTGATTTTCTAACTGTTCATTTGGTTTTAGAATTTGGATTCTTATATTTCCTATGTTTTTAGACTGGCTTTTTATGATTCTATACAACTTTAAATCACAGAAAAAAATATTCATATTTTCAGAATTATTATTTTTTGTTTGTGAAATTAGTGTAATTCAACTTTGAACTATCATTACCAGAATATGTTTTATATAAATATTCATTTCATTTAGATCCTTTTTATTTAAGAGAATTATTGATAGTCGTTATTTATTAAAAGTTTTGTATAACTGATGTTAAAATTAAACATTCCTAAAATAAAATTACACCATTAACATACGTATTATTAGTTGGTCATGATACTACAGTGGTAGCAAGGAAATTTGTCTATTGTTCATTAAATTGTGGGGAATAAAATTAAAAATTTTTTAAAAATATTTCAATAAGGTTTTAATACACATTTAATTTTGTCATCTATATAAGTAGGTAATTTTAAATATATGCTGCAAAACAGTAACGAAATTATGGATGATATAAATAATATGTGGGTAGTTACTTTTTGTATCAGATTATAACAAAAATATTACAAAAATTGTTTTGGAAAATTATGATTATAAAACAAAAGTTTAACTCCAAAAACACCAGACATTTTATATCTAGATAGACTTTTTAACTTGAATTACTTGTTAAATGTACATATATTTTTCTGAATAGCAAAATATTTTTAAGACAACGTAGTATCTTTATAACAGGTAATTTCGCATTTATCTAAAATTAAATATCAGAGATAATTGCAATTAAATAAATGTTTCACTGAAATACTTTCTGAAAATGTTTACCATTTGGGACAAATGCCAATAAGTGTTGAGAATTTCAATAGTGATCTGTATCTTAATTATAGTCTATAATTTTGTTTTGTAGAAGCAAGAGCGACTATAGTTGTATTAAAGACGGATGGTCAATATATTTACTCTACCTCTGGGGGGGAGGTTATTTATATTAAATTTTGTTACTAAAGTATAATAAAGAAGTAATAAATTAATGTCTTTTAAAAAGAGAGAAATGCTGGTCAATTCTGTTTTGAATTCAAAATGAATAAATACAATAATGTATAGTTTGTCTATCCCACCGTTTTACGTTTTTCTTTTCAAGAACATTTTAGTCTGACATACATTTATACAAAATATAAACTTTATTTCTGTGTAAATTAATATTTCTCGATGAAATCTACCTAAAGTACCGAGGTAATTATTTCCATTAATGCCACGCTTTATTATATTTCCAATACTTAACATAACTATGTAAAACACGGAGTTCTTCATAATAAATAATATGCAAACACTAACCACAGACATTTTATTTTTACCTAATACATGTTTTAGTTACCAAGTAATTATCTTCAGAGACAAAACAGCCAAGAGTCTTAGTAGAAATAAATAAATACCTAATATAAATATAGAATATATGTGGTTAGAGACTTTTGAGTATTATTTAACCTTGGTTTATTCCAAATAAATTAGTGAGTTCCGTATAGATCTGTATCTTATTCTACTTAATTGTAATACATATTTCAAATAACTGTAATTTGTAAAACATATTTTTTGTTAAATTTTTGTAAACAATAGGTTTAAACAGATAGCAATATTTAAAAATCACCATCCATTAAAGACAGATTTTTTTTTTTTTTTGAAAAGTTGGAAATGATTTTACACTAAGTACAAAATATGAACTATTAAACAACCATTTCTCAGTTTTATTTTTTCCTGAAAGTTTATTTTAATCACATGAAATGCATACTTTTAAATTACTTACATAGTTATGATATTTTATGGTTTGAGCAAATAGGTAGATATTAAGATCTTAAATACTCAGTTTCATTATTCAACATTCCCCATACAAAAAAATAAAATATCATTAACAAGTACACTATTAATACACAGCAGTGAATAGAAATGAAAGGCAATTCAAGTGCAATAATTTCATAAATTTTCTATTTAATATCAAATTTATTTTCTGTATCTTATATTTTTAGCAATTTCATAGATTAAAACTGTTACATATACTATGTAATTTAATTTTTTTTTTAATTCTTAAAATTCCATATATTTTTCTTTAAAACATATAAATGTGTTAGACCTTATATTAAAGCAACATAATCTTATAGAAATATTGATTTGTGATTAAAAGTTTGAAGTGCATTGTCCTAATCTTCCAACCCCCAACGATCCAATTGAATGGCAATGTCCGGTTCATTGTTTTGCCGATGAAACTGTTAACACGTGTAGAAGAGGCAAGTTGCCAGAACTGTCAGGTACAAGGTTATTTTTGACTCAACAAAGAGTAGGGGAGATTTGTGTGTGTTTGTGCTTCAGTCTTGTTAGTGATGTCTTCCTATCATCATGGGATTGGTTCAGGAAATTCTCAACGAAGACCTAATAGCACATTATCTTCATCTGCATCTTTGTTACCATCCAGACCTAAATCTTTATTTGGTGCAACTGTAGCTGGGAATACTCCTTCAAATTTAACTTCTATTTTAGGTTATGGAGGAACACATCCTAGCTCATTTTTAAGTGGTGCAAATGTCTATTCATCTCCTAGTGCATACTCTTCTTTAACTAATCCATACCTGTCAACAACCAGTGCATATTCACCAACAAGTAACCCTCATTCTTCTTCATTTAGTGCTTATTCTTCACCATCTAATCCATATTCATCATTCTCACCAAGTGGATATTCATCAAGTACATACTCATCATCACCAAACTCATACTCGTCTCCTTCTTATACAACCTACGGAGGAACGACATCTGGTTATGGTGGCTTGACTTTGCCATCATCAAGTTCAACATACAACCATTCGACCACACCTACTTTACTGAATAGTATACTTCAGTCTTCTAGTTATGGAAGTCGCCCTGGATCTCCAGGTTATTCTTCTCGACCATCTTCCCCTAGTTACAGTGCTTCTTCGACTTCAAGAACTCCTCGTTCCAACAGTTTTAAAACTAATCGCCATAAATCACCTCTTGCATCAAATCTTGGCTCAAGATCTAGCTCAACACTATCTCTCAAAAGTGAAGATTCTGAAGGATATAATGTAAGCAAAGTATTTGGCATGTGTCTTGATTAAAACTTTCATCAATTTTAATATTTTATAAATAAGGTAATTACTCATTTTAGTTTATTGCTACATTTATACTGTGTTGATATTAGTTTTAACTTTAATTTTTTTTTCAGCATAGAACAATTTATAAATTAATTTTCCAAAAATAGATGTTAATTAAATGGTTTTGTTGAAACGGCACAATGGGTGTTTTAGAAACATAATGGAATTGCAAAATGTCATTTTTGTTTGCTATCTCATTTTAGTTCATATAAAATATTGTATTAAATTGTAATAATATGATTCCATATTTTATAATGAACTAGTAGTTATATTATCTTTTTCTTTTTTTATTGATTACATATTAGTTGTAAAACAAGTTTTATATTCTTAGCATAAGTTGTCCTGGAGTGTTTTAACTGTTGAACTTGTTTCTTTACAACATTATTCATTCAAATCCACTTAGTACTTAATTTCTAATGTTGTGTGTTATCATATTTATTGGCTTACATAAGATTTATTTAAAAAGTTTAAAAGATATGTGGTTAGTCCAGCATTCTCAGTTGAATTCCTGGAAGTTTATCCGGAAGGAAACCAGTATATTCAACATGGTATGGCCGTTGTCCCCTGGAAGTTTATCCGGAAGGAAACCAGTATATTCAACATGGTATGGCCGTTGTCCCCTGGAAGTTTATCCGGAAGGAAACCAGTATATTCAACATGGTATGGCCGTTGTCCCCTGGAAGTTTATCCGGAAGGAAACCAGTATATTCAACATGGTATGGCCGTTGTCCCCTGGAAGTTTATCCGGAAGGAAACCAGTATATTCAACATGGTATGGCCGTTGTCCCCTGGAAGTTTATCCGGAAGGAAACCAGTATATTCAACATGGTATGGCCGTTGTCCCCTGGAAGTTTATCCGGAAGGAAACCAGTATATTCAACATGGTATGGCCGTTGTCCCCTGGAAGTTTATCCGGAAGGAAACCAGTATATTCAACCATATGGCCGTTGTCCCCTGGAAGTTTATCCGGAAGGAAACCAGTATATTCAACATGGTATGGCCGTTGTCCCCTGGAAGTTTATCCGGAAGGAAACCAGTATATTCAACATGCTATGGCCGTTGTCCCCTGGAAGTTTATCCGGAAGGAAACCAGTATATTCAACATGGTATGGCCGTTGTCCCCTGGAAGTTTATCCGGAAGGAAACCAGTATATTCAACATGGTATGGCCGTTGTCCCCTGGAAGTTTATCCGGAAGGAAACCAGTATATTCAACATGCTATGGCCGTTGTCCCCTGGAAGTTTATCCGGAAGGAAACCAGTATATTCAACATGGTATGGCCGTTGTCCCCTGGAAGTTTAATTGTCTATTTAAACCATAGAGATACAGCAATGAAAATTTAAGTGGGAAAATCAAAGAAAGGCATCAGCAAGCTTTTTGTAAGGTTTTTTTATTAGGTTTTCTTATGAAAACATTATGAGCCTTGTATTTGAGTATTTATTTAATCTTTAAAATATTTCATTTTTGAATTTTTTTTTTAGAGTGGATCAGGTAGATCATCCCGTCTAAGTTCTTCAACAGCTGCAGAAACTACTGCAAATGGTGAAATTGATTATAAAAAGGTAAATAAATGGGATAACCTTTTTTATTATTAATATATAGTTACAATTGTTTAAAGCAATGGATTTTGTAAACAAAGTTGTATATTGCTTACATACTAAATGCTTTTCTGACTTTCCCTGGTCACCACCATTACATTGTATAAGAGTAATCACGGAATGTTCCAGTCAGAACAACATTACACTATGTGTGTATATTTTATTAGATAATGTTCTTCTGATATATTCTTTTAAAAAATTAACAAATTTATATTAATAAAAAAATACTAAATATGAAATGTTGATTTTTAAAATATTTTTACTTATGTATAGCCAGGTAAAAACAAGGTACAGATTGCTAATTTAGAGTGGTTGGGTGGGTAATTTTTTTCTTTGATTTAATATATAATTTAAATAAAAGAGTGGATTTAGGATAAGGTTGTTATCAATAATACAATTCCACTTTTGTGAAATTCAGTTCAATTGGCTGGATATAATCCCTTATTATTATAAACAAACACTTATTTTAGAAACAATTTTAATGCTAATTTTTTTAACTTAACTTTTTCTGGACGCTGTTTTAAAATCAATAGCCTTAATTTTTTTTATTGTTTCCCAATTCTTTTCTAATTTTCTTGAAAGAAATATCCCTGTCCAAAAACAATGTAGGGTGGGATTCTTTTAACTGTGATTTTTAGCAGCTATATAGCTCAAAGTTGTTAGAAATCTAGCTATAAATATAATTTCATTAATATGATATATGTCTTCTGCTATAAAACCTGTAGTATTATAATTAATTCAATAACTTTTTATTTCCTTTTTAGCTTTATGAAGAATCAATATTAGAAAATGAAAGATTAAGAGATAAACTGAAGAAAACTGAAGACGATCTAAATGAAGCCAAAACTGCTACAGATAAGTCTCTTTCGGTAAGATAACGTACTCTAAAAAATGAGTGATATAAGTAATATATTGGTGTACTTCATGTTATATTTAGACATTCAGTATGTATATTTTGTGGCTTCTAATATATCCATTGCATATTGTACATTCATCAAGGCTTTGCATCATTTATAGTTTAACATAACGAATTACAGGTTATGTTAATGTATTTCCCTATGTATTATATAACCTATAGTATTGCTTATTATGCAAATTCATATTACAGCCGACCAAGAACTCATTATCAGAAATGGAGAAGCGAGAAAGGCGAGCGATGGAGCGAAAGCTCTCTGAAATGGAAGAGGAACTTAAGGTGAGATTGTCAAACAGTTTTGATTACTTTTTGAAAAAGAGTGGTGTGTTTGTGTTATGTTAACATGGTTTAATTAATAATACATGTATTCATTCTTTCATAAAAAATAGACTCTTCTTATGTTAACATGTTTATGATTTAAGCACAAAGGTTTTAATTGTAATTAATTTCGAACTATTTATGCATATTCTTGTCTGGGGGTAGGAGTAAAAAAATCAGTACAGATACTGAATTTAACTATACTATACTATATGTACAGATTATATACTTTTGGGTTGTAGAAAATGTTTGAAACTCAACGAATTGATTGGGTCACTACGTTAGAACAGTATGTTGTTTTAGCATTTTATTTGGTACATTTTCATTAATATTATATCTTAGTGTATGCTTGTTGCTTTTTTGTGCTCCATATTGCATCTGCCTTAGAACAAATTCCTTTAATATTTATCAATATTTTAAATAAATTTAAAACTGTTAAATAAATTAGGTTTGACCTGAGAGTAGCTCATATAAATTTTTAATTGGTTCACACTGTGAATAAATACAATTATAAACGGTTTTCTTATTTTTCTCCAAGAAGCATCATTTATAAAAAAAAAATCGTTTCATTTTTGCTAAATTTTTTCAGATTTGTACTAAATTATAGAGTTTTGCAGTTTTAATACAAATTTTACTGCAGTAGCTGCCGCTTATTGTAATCATATTTGTCAGAAGCATATTTGATAATAATAACAATAACAACCACGAAATCACAATGTACAACATTGCACTGTATTAGAGTTGCCTACACAGTTTACTGAACGATTTGTAGACCTAGCATTACAGTAGGACATTTCAATTCTATAACACTACAACTGCAATTTAATTCAGGCACATAGAAATCATGAGTGATTACTTACCAAATTTTGCAACTCCAGACAGTTTTATGTATTGTAGTAAAATTTTGTAACTACGTTTTCTGCTTGTTGTATTTTGCAGGAATACTTCACGTCAGATTATTTTATACAGTATTTAGAAATTTTTTAAAACCTTAATTTAATCTACCATAATTTTTAAAAAATTTTTGAACTTCATCAAGAACTTTAAAAACACATTCAACCAGTAGATTTTTGATACCTTGAAAGCAGAATTGATTTTTAGATTTCTCAATGATTAAGAGTTTTTCTTTTTGTCCAACCATGTTAACATAGCATAAAACAGTTATACGTTGTTTACATATTTTACAGACACTAGCATTTTCATTTTTGAATACATAAGTTTCTTACAAAATACAAAAACCGTATCTTTTTTTCACCATAGTGTTTTCTTAAATTTTTAAAACCATAATTTCAAAGCTGATTCCACTTGTGGATTCTTCTCAGAACGATTTCTTTTGCTGTCAACATTTTAGTTTCATTTTGATAATAACAAAATTGGAGTCTTTATTCTTTAAAATTTCACATAAGAGAGGTTGCAAAACACCAAGTTTCTTACGAAGTAATGTTTCTGTTACTTGTAGTTTGGTAATTTACTGTATCCATCTAGAATGTTAAAATTTTCTTTAAGACTTAAATTGTGGTATTTTTCTTTAATTCAGACATCTTGCTACACTATGAAACTAAATTATACCAAAATTCACAAAACAAACGAAAAAAGATCTCCAAAGTCTCAAAATAAATCAATAGAGCATTGTTGTGCAGATGTCGCATGAACAAATGGCGTGAACAATCACTTTATATACATATTACAGTGAAAAAAAGGAGGTGATTTTTGATTGTTTTTTTCATCTCTTAGTCGTTTAAGGAAAAGAAAGTCCATTGGAGAAGCCCCTTGCTCTTCATTTGCAAAATTCAGGCTCTCCCTCTTCTTTAGAGTCCTGATAAATCTTCATTGGGTTTTCTTATAAAATCTGATCATGTTCCTTTTTTTCAATGAATTCTAAACCATTGGTAAAGCAACTCCCTAACATTTTTGAACTCAGACATCTTCATGCTCTTTCTCTCTTCTATTGATTCCAAAGATTGTTTTTTCACGCACCATGGCTCAATTTTAGTTCTCATCTTCTTCCACCCAAGCACTGTTTATCGACCAACATTCAATAATTTCCCACTTTGTTCACACTTTCACTTTGTCAATCCTTCATAAAACACCTAATTTTATATTCATTGTTACTTAACACCTTTTCTGCTTTTTATCTAACATTACTAGAAAGAAATACTACAACACAGTTCAGTAAAACTTATTACTGTACGAATTGCAAGCAAAAACTAACTCCTGCATCGTTTAGAGCGAACTGACTTGACCTTGATAGTAAACATGAAAGATTGGGGGTGGGTAGAAGCAACGAGCTAAATATAGAAAGCAAAGGGTCAGGAGCGCTCTCAAATATAAATAATTTGCTTCGGTCACTGATACACGTAGAGAGGCCATGA
This sequence comes from Prosapia bicincta, assembly GCA_036971475.1. Classification (NCBI taxonomy): domain Eukaryota; kingdom Metazoa; phylum Arthropoda; class Insecta; order Hemiptera; family Cercopidae; genus Prosapia; species Prosapia bicincta. The sequence continues at coordinate 71,098,449 of JBAIZL010000004.1, forward strand.
CAATTGTTGCTTAGCTATGGCACGTGTTGAAGAATATGTGCTGGCTAACTATCGAAGGTTTACTTTACAAGGAAATAGCTTTTATTCACACTTGTTTCTATTACTACAATATGTTTTAAAATTATTTTATATTTGAATTGTTCCAAAGTAAGTATTCACCCCAAAAAACAAAACCATTATGAAAATGTAAAACTTTAAAACTTTCAACCTCCAGTTTAAAAAATCTTGTAAAATTATCTCAATTTAAAACATATGTAAATTGAAACAATACGAACATAAATGTGAAAGTATTGTTCAGATTATATATACATTGTAATTACTTGGGAAAAGATATCTGCAAACAAACAAAAATTTTGAAATTGTGTATCTATAAAGTATGTAAGAACCCTCTGTAATAGAGAAATAAGAATATAGTTAAGAGCTACATTTCTTGTTTAAAATTATCTATAATATTGTCTTAATAACTGTATAAAGTCAGTGCAATGGAATAATAATAGATACCGTTAAATATCACACACACACACACACACACACACACGCATATATATATATATATGATGAATAATTATTATCTGGAGTACATCCGTTCATTCTGCAGTGCATAAAATCGCAGTTCCGATGTTTCGCTAGAATCTCATTTAGCATTGACGAGGTGAACCCAACAACAGTTTAAGAAAGAGTGAAGGGCGCAGATAACTCTGCTCCAATATATAGAGGAATGAAACTACACCCATTGACATCAATTCACACATTGACGTCAAGCCACACACCTGAGCCAAGCAATTACTCACATGTGTGTGTGAGTGTGTGTGTATGTGTATGTACACACTTATATGAACATGTATATGTATAATATACACACATTCATGTATATAAGAGGAATAAGTTGGTTTGTTTAAAAGTAGACGAACAAATATCCACGACACAAAGAAAATATTAGCAGGCCATCAGAGGTGTGTGATGAAATTGTTAACAAGATCAACAAATCAAGATCTATATTTTACAAACTCTGAGCTTTCAGATAAATTTCTTGTTTCTTTAGGGTGGTAACAGAAAGGCAATGAACTCGAAGACTTAGTCACTGGGTAGCTAAAGGTGTAAGAATTTTTTTTAAAATGGCATTTCCAAGTTAGTCAAAAGATATGTTGTGTTTTAGTAAAGGAATTATGTAGTTTTCAAATTTATATAATAAAATATTTTCATCTCATTGTTTTTTTTTCAATAACCTAAAGATAGCTGCTTTTGGAATAATCCTTTTATGTTATTATGATTTCTATTTTATTGGATTACCTCCAAGGTTGTACTTTTGTTTTTTAATTTAATTTTTGTCTTATAACACCTACAAAATAATAACTACAAAAAGATATTACAATATCAAATTCATTTTTATAAATTTAACATTTCTCTCATATATATTGTTCTGAACTATTAATTTTATCATCTCTTGAATTTCCATTCAGAGTTCCCCTCTACTGTATTTTTTATTAGTATTCTATATTTTATACACATGTAATTTCTTATTCATTATTTTGTATCTTAGATTATTATTTGTTAATTGATTATTGTTTTTAATTGTAATTATTAAAATCAAATTATAAGTTGCTTACGGTTTGGGATTCACATTTTGTTCTAGGCAAACTATTATTTATTTTGGATGTACACTTATTATATTATTCACGTTGACACAGTGCTATAGGTGCCAAACATGACTACTGACAGATACCGATTAACAACTATACTGAGCAAGAAAGTCCACTTGACATAAAAAATTATAACATTTGTGTCATGCCTGGAACGTTTAATGAAAAGACAACTTTTAACTATCCTTATCTAAGGGCTATCCTCATCTGTGCTCCAAATTTAAAGAGGCGATAAACATCCTTAGGTAGCACAGACGAGAGACAGCCTCATAAAATATTTCTTGAATAATTTTCCAATATATTTTCTTTTAAAAAAAAATATTTCCACAAAAGGCAAAAATAACTACAGAAAAATTGTTAAACCTCTGCAAACCCACTATGTACATTTTGCGAACAAGATAATCAGAATGTTAAAATGAAATTTAAAAAAGGAACTGTTGTTTTCTGTAAACTTATAACCCATTCCTTCCAACAGACAAAAATTGCGCATTGCAGCACATTAGTAGTAGAGATCACATAGATGTCACATCAAACAGATACTTCTTGAATTAAACACCTTTAAGGGGGAATCCATGTTAGAGGAGTTATAACCTTCAGTAGGTTTCATATTATGAGAAAATGAAATGTCAACAAAATTGTAAAATTATCTTCAAGATTGGATTCTTTTGATGAGAATCAATGTTCATGGTGTGCTATAGAGACATGATACTAGCCAAATTGGCATCCACATTGGTAAGCTCCTGGAAGCCATTAGGTTTATCAATGCTATACACAGGTTTTGTTTTTTAAGTACTTTTTTTAAGTACTAAATTTAAAAGAAACGTATTGTATTGAACAGTTTTATTTTTATACAAAACCTGTACATTATTCTAATTTTCTGTATAATGTCCACCTTTGTAAAACACTTATTGTATCATAAATATATTTTTAATACAGTTGTCTAAGAAGACAGTTGCATGGTTTGATAACAACTACAACACAATTTTATTATGCCTAATTTTCATCATTTTATTGATCATTCATATGCTTTTGGGAGGGTAATCAGTTTTCTTCAAGCAAAATTATTATAAACACATATCTTGAGAAAAATTATTAGCCTCTTTGGGGGCATATTCAATTGGTTACATTTTGTATACTCAGCATGAACAAGATTTTCAATGCTGTATACATTCTGTCAAACATTGTCCACACTTCTTGACATTAGAGGAAACATATAGAAAACTTGAATGTTTAAAGCATCTGATCTCTTTCGCTTTTTCATCAAGTGTCTCCAATAAATCTTCAGTAAGGACTGAAAACTACTCACTCTGTTCATTATTCACAATCGTTCAGCCCTCTTAATGGTCTAACTTCCTCATGATTTTATCACTTGTAATTATTTCTCCATACACTTTACAAATCTGACAATGAATTTCAGCTACTTTCACATCCTTAAAACTTAAAACTATGGTAGTAAATCGCATAAGATAGTGATTAAACAATCAGTAGGCTTATATATTAGAGTATGTATTTTAAATTCTCACAAACAAACCTAAACAGATTGAGCGTTTCAAGAAATAGCGTATGTAGCTTGTCGATAGATATCGGCAGATAATCTGTATATTTTTAAATACCTACAAAGTATATTAATGCAAGCCATAAAGCAATGCATGATCTTTACATCAAACACCTTAATTTAGCATTTCTAAAATAATTTTTGTAATATTATTTTTTTTAATTATTAAAATAAAATAAGTATTAATTTTGTTTTAAAAATATTTCATTTGATTCTTAAAAAGAAGTACATAATAGTATGTTTGAGGCTAATTATATTTGACGAAAATTGGTAATCCGTCTTTTATTCAGTCCTCAGTAAATTCTTACCCTAATTTTCATCAATGTTTTCATTTTAAAGTTAGGTAATTAAAGTGTTGATAGAATTGTAAACATTGTGTGTAAAAGTGATAGTGGTCAATTAATTTAAAACCTTACTTCCTCCTCTCACAAATTACTAAAATATGGTGAAATAATTGCATGGTTTTTTTTAATATTAAATAACTCTTAGGTTCATTTTTTGTATTAAAAAAAAATGTATGAAGCATGAAAAATAACAGAAATCATCTTTTATTTCAATGAGGTATAATTGTTTCCGTGCTCCTAATTGGTTTTTGTCCAAAGCAACTGGATAGAAATAAGCATCAGAATGAGAGTAGAAAATACTAATAGTAATATTAAGCTTGGTAGTTTTCATATTTATATTATATATAAATATTTTATTATAAAATAATTAATATGGGTATGATATATTTATTTGCTTTATCTCTCTATATATACATTAACAATATACATTATTGTTTAACCCTTTGCGTTCCGACAATGAGAACACTCAATTTGCAAAGCATTCAGGTATAAACCGGCTAAGGTGTTTGCCGCGTCTTCTCCGAGACTTGGAACACATCTCCGCTCTTGCTCCGATAGGTTATAACACAATTTATTCTTTCAGTCACCCTGTCATTTATAAAAGCTTTATATAATTATTATTTTAGAATTATACATTATCGTTTACCAGTAAAAAAAGATTAAGTTATAAGTCTAACTAATTATATATAAGTTAGATTTTTTGGACTAGGAGACTGACAGACTTACCTTGGTAAGAGTCCACTCTGTAGTCTTGAAATAGAAACACATAAAAGCACTTAAACAATGATATATTTCAACCACACAGTGGTCTTTGTCAATCGAAGAGAAAACACAAAAAGAAATATATTATTTGTGTTTTCTCTTCGATTGACAAAGACCACTGTGTGGTTGAAATATATCATTGTTTAAGTGCTTTTATGTGTTTCTATTTCAAGACTACAGAGTGGACTCTTACCAAGGTAAGTCTGTCAGTCTCCTAGTCCAAAAAATCTAAATAATCTTTACCAACCATAATTATATATAAGTCTAAGACAAAACTAATTAATAATTGAATGTTTTTATTTATATTTCTATTGGGTCTGAACAGATATTTCTGGGAATAATTCGTAAATAAAGAGATACTTTAAAAACAAACATCAATATTACTAAGTTATTAAAAAGTCACTTCAAACCCCACAGTCGTACCATAATTTAAAAGTAAAAAAATTATAACCACTTTAGAAGTAGAATGCAAGAAAAGTAAAGCCGAGTTATACTCGGTTTTTGAGTGGACATGACAAAAACATTGCTGGGCTTTGGAGTATGGCACCAAGAATGTTTCTCTGGTGGTCGGAACTGAAATGCATATTGGCATTGCTAATTTATACTCTGCAGTAGAGTGCAAAGGGTTAGTAATATTATTTTTAAATAAAGATACACTTAGACATTTGCTATGTGTATACACTCTCTAGCAAAACTGTACAATGGAGAAACATGTTAAACATATATAATGTCTTGCCATTTATAACATTAAATTTACAATTTAATTTACCGATAAGTCACAGTTTACTCGTTAGGAATTTATAATTTATGTAAACAATATACATGCACAGAAATGGAACTTCACGAAACTGTCGAACATAACTTTCAAAAGCGTTTTAGTATTAATGTATGGGTGTGGGGCTCATTTATGATCAGTTTCACATACAGTATCTTCAAGAAGAATTTCAAACATTGCTTGAAAATGTTCCTCTAGAGACATTAGGTATACTTCCAACACAATGCCACATTATTCTAATATTATTATCATCTATTTACATCTCAAGTTCCCATATAAGTTAATTGGCCACGCAGATGACCAGACCTTGCCACGCTGGATTTTTGCATATGGGAATGGACGAAGGAAAATGTTTACAATGTAAAAGTAAGCACTAATGAAGAGTTACTTGCATATTAATGATGCTTTTTTGTTGATGAAGAAGAGCCCTGCTGAACTGAGAAAATCAGTACAAGACATCCATAAACATACATAATGTTTGTGAATAATTTACGTTCTAAATGTTCGTACAAAATCTTTAACTCAGTTGTAACTAGCATTTCTAGACTGATGTTTAAATGAACGTATCTCTTTATTTTTACAAGTAGAATGAATTCCCAAAGTATTTCTTTATCTTCATAAATCACTGTGTGTGTGTGTATGTGTGTGTACAAACCTTGTTAACATAGTTTTATTAATCTCACGGTTTTCATAGTTTATAGCTCATTTCTATGTTAACTTGAAACAATGCAACCAAAATATAAAAAATAATGCATGAAGTGTTTGTTACATGCAGAAGAAAAGTGAAATGTGTATAGGAACACTCTTTAAATTCTGTCCTCTAATTATTTGCCTGTCTTTCCAGCAATTCCAAAAACTCAAAGCAGAAAATGAAAGATTGCGAGCAGAGAACCGAGCTCTGACTCGAGTTGTTTCCAAACTGACAGCCTCAGCTAACGCCGGGAAATAGGTAACGGTTGTGTGGCACTCGGTTGCATGTTCGCTGGCTCGAAATCTGTTGTAAAAAGCAGTGACTTTTGTCTGTTTGCTTTTAAATCTCTTTAAAGGGAGGCAGTGAATGGCATCTATAGTGTTTCATTGAAGCTTAAACATTAATGATTTTATATTTGTTTTTGTTTTACTAACTTGTTGTAAGTGTTGTGAGGCTTGTATTAAATCTTATGTATATCTATGAGCACAACTGCACAGATTTCTTGTTGAAAACTAAAAATTTCTTGTTTTGTTGTTGATTTTTTTATCTTAACTTTTACAATTATCTTTTGTATATAATTTTATGTAAGCAATTTCGTATAAAATTAAAAATACCAGTAAAAAAGTATGTTGTAGTTTTTTTACAATTACATTGTTTAATGCTCTTATATGAACTCGTGTATTACTCAGTTTCTTAACAGAAGTGGTCATTTAAATCATTTGCAATTATTATGAAATGGCTAAATAAAATTCTGGAAATTTAGCAGCATGTTTTTAATTTTTATGTTTAACTGTACTCTTGCACTTTGCACACATTGTATACATTAAATTATACAAATAATTATTTGGAATAATCTACATTAAAATTATTTGACTTTGTATTCTACAAAGGGGCAGCTTCACTCCAGTTTAATATTTAACGTTATCATCTTATTTAAGAAATTTCAATGGGTGGAAATAAATTTAAAAGAGATATTTTAAAATTAAAAGTAGACTTTTTGTAAAACATAATTTACGTTTTATAAGATATTCTGTAATAGAATTATGTTCTGGTTATTAAACTTTGCATAGAAATAAAACAATATTTTAGAGATGTGAGAGCAAGTGATTTTGAATTGGCTACTTAAGTTAAATATTGAGTATGATCTGAGGAAAATTTTACATGAAAATTCATTTTTATTTTCATTTGGCCAGAAACCACTGCTTACTGATATTGTTCAATGCTGTGACTCATAGGATTGAACATTGCTCTGACCTAGCACAAAAAGTGTCTGCTGAGTAGTGTTTTTTTAGCAAATGAATTAAAAAAATTAATGTTTTTAGAAACCTCAAGATGTACAACCAAAAGCTGCAAGTAATAAAAATTCATCTTACAAGTAAATTTGTACTACGTGTTTCATCCTACCTGTGTGTAAAGTATATTTAAATTGTTTTTTTTTAAAATTTATTCTGCATAATATTAAGTTTATCAATAATTCATATAAACACAAGTCATGATCCAACAATTTGCTTAGTTTCCAAGAAGAATTTTTTTATTGAATTGTTAAAAGTATGAGTTGACATCTGTAAATTGCTGACAATTTTATGACATGAGCCAACAAATGTTCACACTATTTCTTGTCAGCTGAATACAGCTTTAAAGTAAATAGAATAAATGCCGAGTGGTCTCATGTACTAGCAGAAATAATTTGTTTCCATTGTCAGATTAATAAACAGTTTATTGAAACAATTAATTGTGTAATAAGAACAATAATAAAAGAATATGAAGAATTTACTTAGATAAAATATTGCAAGAAGCTAGTCATGAACTTCTATACCATCTAGAATAATACTGTAAAATTCTCTTAAGACACATGTTTCAGGGTGTCTAGTGACAGGGAAAACCTGGAAAAGTCAGGGAATTTCTTCAAGCTATTTTACTAGACACCCTGTGTTTAATACAAAAATTGACATTGAAACAGGTAATATTAAAACCGTTAGGCGACGTACACACCAAACTGAGCGGGGCAATGCGATGCCAAGCTGAGCAAGATCTGCTATGCATTCGAACTGAAGCCGTTTTGCATGTAGTAGGTTTCCTAACCTTGTAGTGAACAATGCTACCTTCCTGTCAGTCTCAATTGTGGCGTAGTGTAATAATATCATCAAATTTGATGATGATGATGATGTTATTAGATAGTTCCTCATTTGATGATGAATGTGTGGGAGTAAGAAGGTGATACTTGGACACACCTTCGTATAGAGTTCGAACTCTATACGAGAAACTCTGAATTTTTAATTCACTCCGAAAGCTGTCCCTCAAATGTTTCCATTTTTCTTTGCTACAAGAAATGAAAAATATATTGTTAACAACTGTATTATAGTGGATGTTAAAAATTATATTACATTTTGTCGAGCGGTGCATTTGTATCCATGTTAGATTGATCCCACAACAGAGGTCTTTTTTGAATCAAACTAATTAATATTCCAATATCAATACTCACTGTAATCGTGTTTTTGAATTAACAAAATATAAAGAACAAAAACAACTTGAAACAATATATTGCGTAATGTTTCTTAACTCACTAGACTGGAACATTGAAATAGAGAATGAAGGCACAAAATGCTTGAATAGGCAGAAAGTAGGACTTTACAAAATGGTTCGGTCTCGCTTGACACAGCTCGGCTTCGCCCTGTCCAGCTTTGGTGTGAAACCCATCTTATTGATGGTTGAGAAAGAATTTGATGAATTGACACCTAAACGTTCATTCAGAATGGAAAATTATAAACAACAATATTTTTTTATTGTGTTACTGTGCCCTATTTGTGGTTTTTACATCTTGGTTAAATCAATTTATAGTCACTGAAGGTGGCAGTATTATTAAAAGACATATTCTGTACAAAGAAAAAATTATTATAGTTAGAATCTAATTTCCCAAGTCATCGTCACTTGTTTTAATTTATATGAATACATTTCTACTTTTTCAATTTATTATTAATCTACATAATGCTTTAAAAAAACTGTTATAGTGTAATCAGGATTATTTAAAACTTAGAGATATTTTTTTTACATATTCAATGAAATTTTAGAACATTTTATAGTAATGTAGTTTCAGTTCTATGTAATTTCCAATGTCCTCATATAGCAGGCTTAGTACTTAATTCTAGGTATAATTAATATTACATACATTTAAAGAAATTGTTCAAATAATATTCTCTGTATTTTATTAACTACCAAGAGACCTCTTCGTTTTTTTTAATTAGTACTGTTAATGTACTTGCACTTACTTCTAGATTTTAAAATTGTAACCTTAAGCTTTTAACATTCCATCAAATATAATATTATATTTGTATTTGAGTGTGTGTGTGTGTGTGTGTGTGTGTGTGTGTGTGTGTGACTTTTGTGTATCTATGAATGATGTTTGTGTTGCTGTAAATTGCTACAGTTTTAATTAACAATTGTATATTGCAATTTTTGTACAGTTTGCTTTATATATTTTATTATTATTATGCTCCAGCATATGTATATAATAATATAATATTATGTGTCTGTGTAATACAGAAATAATAAAAACACTTATGAGAGCACTTAATATCAATTACTCATCTTCCTTTCTTATTTTTCCAACATGTTATTTTTCTTCAGCTCTTAGTTCTATTCCCTCATTCTATTCTATCATCATTGCATAAATCTGTAATGTCTCCCTGTTTTCATCTTTTCCCAGCACCAAAAATAGATATCACCTACCAGTATTTTCCCTTATTTTCCAGTATTAAGTACATTAGTGATATTGATAAATTCTTAATTTCTCTGTCTCTGCTTCCTTGAAGTCTATTTAATTAATTTAGATAAGAAAGTTATAAAATATATACACACGCACAATTATTTACTTGTATATACAGTACTTTTTACTCTCCAAAGGTAGTTTGAATATATATTGCTGAATATTTTCAAGTTTTAAATGTTTTTTTTGTTATTGTTACAGCAACTTGAACAACTGAAATTAGAAAACCAGAAACTGAAGGATGAGAATGGAGCTTTAATCAGGGTTATAAGTAAACTGTCGAAGTGATATCGTGAGACAGAGTGTGGCAGATAAAATAAGGGATTTTATTTATTTATTATTATATATTAAGTTGAAACCTATTTGTAAATGTATGACTAGGTTATTGTTTTAGTCTACTGTATTAGCAAGAAAACACTTTTACATTAATTTGGCCTCTCTTTTTTTAGTTTTAGTAGGCAAATGTTTTTAATTTGAGCATTTAAAAACATCCTTGGCATTTTTTCTTTAGCCAATACAAAATGTGTTCTGTTCTGCTACATTATGTTTATTTATGTATAGTATCTGTGTTTTGTTTCTCACTGTGAAAAATAAAGAGAAATTGAGGAAGGCCAGTTGAGTGAGATTGCTGTATGATGTATACCATAGTGTCTTACTCATAATAACGCCAATCTATTATAGAGCCAAATGAAATTTCTTTTATTAAAGAGGGCAATAATAAGTTTCATTTATTTGTATAATGTGTATATTAAAAAAATTTAAAATTTCTAAAACAAAATATATATTTGTAAATTATATTTATCATATTGTAAATGTTTGAATTATCCTATAAAAAAAAAAAAACAATCATATTTTAATCGAAGTTTTGTTCTAGTAATTAAGTTATCTACAAATAAATTTTATTCAACTTTTACATCTAATATTTACAGCTATAGAAATTTTAGCATAAAATTGTATTCAAAAGTATTTATAACATTATAAAATACATATTATATAACTTTACAAACATTGCCAAGAGTAATGTTCAGAAATGAAATCAAAGCAAAAATTCTTTTTAATTGGAAAACACATTATCATGTCTGAAGTTTTATAGATCGTGAAAATTTGCCAAGATAAGTGTAATGTAATGGTTTTCTATTACCTTTTTACTACCTTTGTTCAATATTCTAATTATTTTAACTTTATGCAAGAAAATATTTAAGGTAAGAATTTAAAAACTATAATTTTTTTAACACTGTGTCTGTATTCTGTGTGTTTGTATGTTATGTGTTACACACACACAGATATACACATACATTTTGAAAATACATTAGGTTATCGATAATCACACTATTTTGGTAACTGATAAATGACTTTATATTTTTTTAAAGTTACAGATACTTCCCCTAACACTGAATAACCTTAATAATTGTAATTGCAAACAGTGCTGAAATATATACCCACAATACAGTGTGTTAGGATATGTATGGTATTTCTAAAATACAATGCCCCCTGTATAGACTTAAACATAGCACTTGTGAATGTACCACAGATTGTATTTACAAACCGACTATGGATCAAGTCTAACAGTTTCAAGATAAAGCTGTAGAATTGTACAGAATGTTTACGTTTGTGAGTTGTTACTTTACAGTGACAGGGATGGGATTGGTAAATAACATGTAATGTTTCACATTTTCTTTAGTTGACTTCTATTTATTTGAACATTATAAAATACTGTAACAAATTAGCGGCATATAGGACCAATTAAACAGCTGATCCAATAAGCCATTTGACCAGTTAACCGGAAATCACTGCATTTATTCATTTGAGGTTAGTTGTTTTACATTCCTCTCATCTACATTTTTACGGACTTGTTATTTTACCATTTAATAAAATCAGCTACTTTTCTGTAGCCAATTTCTTTTAAATAGTTTTTTATAAATAGCCCATAAAATTAATATTCTTACCTTCACTTATAGAAATTGTTAGAAAAGCATGGGCAAATATATAATTTTATCTAATTTGATAAACAAGGTATATCTTTACTTGTATTTAAATAGTGTTGTGAAATCAGTACTTCAGTTAGCCTAGATATAATCTTCACATGAGTAAGTCTTAATAAAATAAATTTGTATATAGTCCCGCTTTGTTTTAATCGTATTAAACTTCATCATGATAATTGTGTCTCCATGTGTATTCGGTCCCTCTTACCTAAAAAAAATTGCCTTTTTATACTGAGTATTATTGTTAATCATAATATTTTAAGAAACTGTGAAATATTTACTATGTATTTGTATATATATTTGTGTCATCATAACGCTAACAAGCAGTTGTTTTACATAACATATATTTGTTGTTCATAAGTTTATTTGTATTTAAAAACAAAGAATTTTATTTAAAAAAATCTCTTTCATGTGTGTTATTTTCCCCTTTTATATTTTCTGATATTGGATATAGTGTTGGTTACTTTGATAATTTTCTTTTTGTTAAAATTTCAAATTATTGTAAAAAAGACTGGGTTATGGGTTATTTGTTAAGAAAAAAACATGTACAAATGATATTTTTTATGATGTTTTTCTTTTATATCATACAATACAGTGTTGAATACAACGTAGTTGTAAAATACAGTAGACCCTCTCTATTCACGGTTGGCAAAATTTCAGGATAACTCGTTAATACATTTCGTATTTTAAAAAAAGACGAGTAATACACTATAGTTACTGTGCAGGATGTAGGATAATGCGTTCTCGTCTTATTTATTTTATACAGTACTGTATTTACTTATCATAAAGAGATTTGATTATTTTCCAAAAATCCGTTATACAATACACTATTCTGTACTACTCAAAAGATAGACATTCTTTGTAACAAGTGGCGTTATTGTCACTGACAAACAACAACGAGTCAATCTGGCACCCGCATCCAACTCCATACATAAGTTTAGCATCACTTCTGTTTACTTACTGATAATTTAATAGTTTTAGAAAAATAAAAATCTATAATCGTATATGGCGATGTAACTAACTTGATTGTGTTTTCCCGCCAGTTACCAAACAGATGTCGCTTGTCGTGTATGCTAGTTTTGGAAACGTTCCTTCTACTTCTGGAATTGTTTATGCAAGTCATAATATCATCAAACATTGATAGGGACAAGGAAAAGACAAAAACCTTTATGCCACTGATTAAGGATATTGATGTTTCAGATAAATTAAAATCTGGTGAAAGCATAGCATCTGTCCAGCGTTTTAGCATTAACGAGTCAACAGTGCATTACATAAAGAAAATATAAGGAGTGTCAGAGAAGGGACTTGGAAATTGCCAAAAGTTACCTCTGTGTGTCACGTTATAAACATTGAAAACATTTAAAAAAACTTTTGAGTATGTGGACAGAAGATGCCAGTGAATCAGCAACACTCGACTGCAAAGCCACTAATTCATTTCCGATGCATTTAAAAAATCTTATTTCGAAGAAAGGCTAGGCAGTCGATCGAGTTTTTAATGCGGATGAGACTGTACTTTTGTTTAAGTATGTTTATTGCTTCTTTTATTGTTTATAAACAAATTTTAATAGAAAACACACCCGACAACATAACCAAAGAAATAATAACAGAAACAATCACTTCTCAGAATAACTTTTACATATAACAACAAATACTACACACACAAAACAAAGGACTACCCATGAGATCCCCCATTTCAAGCATATTGTAAGAAATATTTATACACAATCTAGAACAAAAATATATCTTAAACGACAACAAATACACCCACAAAATAATATATTGGTACAGATACATAGATGACATTACAATCCTATATAACAGCAATATAAGACATAAACACCTTCCACAATTACATAAACAAATTACGCAATAACAAAACAAAACAACAAACACATTCAAAATATACAGGAAGCTCACCACCACTAACAGTTATACACAACACTTCCAATCACCCCATACAACACAATCATGCTGTGTTCCACTCTATGATACACAGACTAATCAACATACCCTTGAACAATGAAGACAAAATGAATACAATCATATCTTGATACCTAATGCGCAAAAACAACTAACACAAAAATACTTACCATAAACAAATCACGACAACACCTCACAAAAAGTAGCTTCCTTGTTCTTCAAACTTATATACAAAGTAGCATTCAACACAGTACAAAAATAATAGGACAGGAGTATACAATATTACATGCAACGACCGCCCTACCTTTTACATAAGTCAAACAGAGAGAAACTTTGCCACACAGTACAAAGAACATATAAAAGAAATTTTTTAAAAATAACAAAAATCAAACTTCGCCATACACATACAAAATACACTACAATCGCATAGCAATATAGACACTAATCTAAAAATTCTACACTACATAAAAAGAAGCAACAAACTAAATACAACAGAAAAGTACAAGATAGCATTGAACAATGCACTGACCTGTTCAAATACCTTCCCCCCCAACAAGGATACCAATGTCGTTAGCATATGCTAACATTTTAACACCCAATCTACTCATCAGGGCGTCTATGACCTGGTTCCACATCAGAGCGGGCAACCCTTTAAGACCATTTATTTTCTCTATTCCTCAAAGTGTTCATTAAACCAGTCATTGATGGCCTGGGAAATCTCATGTTTTTCAGTGTACCTCCTGATACCAACTTAGATGATTGAATGCGCCCTCTAAATTGAAAAAATACTCCCGTCTTAATAAGTACATACCCCCTTGCTGTCAATCTGGACTTCAATTAAGGCTGGCATCGACAACAATACTGTTTCTACAGACCTACTAGTCCAATAAGCATTTACTCTTTGTGAAGGAGATTTACTCTTTACAACTTCGGAAGGCCCTTCTTTAGATAAACATCTTTTATAGGAACAATGTGAGACTGGTGTGTATAAAGTCGTTTACTTTGGTGTAACTTATCTTCCCTGGTTCAGGGATGTAGATAATCTTCATTTCAGCCACTGTCTGGGTGTGTAACCCAGACTAAACAGCCCAGGAATAATCCTGTCAGAAGTACAATGATTTTTACTGGCACTGAAATAATAAAGGATTATCCAATAAAGGGACTTGAAAGGTATAAAACACTGAATTAGCTCTCTGACTTACCTGGCAGTGCTTCAATGTTTCTCTGTCTTTCTGCAACAACAAATGTAAACATACCAAACTGTCTCGGGTCTGGAAAATTGGTTTCCATCAGCAGAAACAAGGTTTCCTGCAAGGTATCAGTGATGCTTTTATCCCTCTTGGGTTTCTCTGTTAAGACCTTGAACAATCTAACACTGTCACACAAGATCTAGCAGTTTCTGAGTACCACTTTTTGCAAGAAATATGTGTTTTTTCTCTTTTGTAAGGTTTTTATACATTTGATAAATATCCTTGAAGGCCTGTCAGGTTTCTTCAGAGTTCTCTCTTGCTTTATTAAAAAGCCTATCCATTTCCTTTTGCTATTCCACTTAAGTTTGATGCATTCACTAGTTCTCCACCAGATAAAGCTGTTTTCCTTCATAAAGTTTGTAGTTGCAGTCTATAAATACATCAGTGTGTATTACTCGGTTTGCCATATTTTCCTCAGAACACAGACATCCGTGTTATCACTGGAATTATAAACGTTCCACATTTGTTCTGAGGTTTTAAATAATACTACAAGGGGCAGAAATATCACTTCATTGCGTTGTCTTATTATCTGCATTACTAAGGTGATATCACCTAACATTAATAGGGCAAAAGTAGGTTCAGCGCCTATGTTCTTAGTTTTTCCCTCAATTAGATAATCTAAGAGCTCCTTCCCCTGTCCATGCTGCCAGACCGGTCATTCTACACATTAAGAGTCCAAGACTCCCCTTGCAATTCCTGGTGAGCCTACATAGTTTCTCGGATGGTTCCTTATCTTGAACTCAGTAAGCAGAGCCTATGATAAACTCCTTGCTCTGGCTTACCATTCCTTTACCTAGAATTCTAATAATCACAATATCTCTGGTTGAGAATAGTTGTATCAATATGGCTTCTAATTCCATGCCTTATGCTCCATATTGCTTACCCAGTACTCTGCTGTACCCAGATTTGTAAGTTTTTGGACAGCCCTGGTTCTTTTATAAATACTAGGGCTGTCACACTCAAGCACCTGGTTAGAAACACTAAACCGCTTTTAGAGTGTGCACTAAGTTTGCTTTATGACCAGCCTTTTATTATCGACCATCTTGCTTCTTCTTCTCACTTACCCACTGGATACTTGAGCTCTCCTGCTCCCAAGTAGACCTTCACCTTTAGGAAACCAGAGGTTGCCACATTTATCCCTAGACAGATGACATTACCAGCACTTCGCTCTATGCTCTAGAGCTCGGGTTCTCCAGCTGGAGGGCCCGTATAAATTCACTGAAACATCCTACAGACTAAAGGTGTGCGTGCTTAATGAGGTGTAACAGCAGAAACACTGACATGACATGTCTGTATTAATATACGTGATTAGTCTTGATAGACCAATGTTACTGAATTTAGGTCTCTGTGTTCAATGATACCATTTCTGGAGCATAGGTAGGAATCTTAATTTATCATCTAGTATCACACAACCAGTTACCAGATATAGTCCACATATGATTTTATACAGACGTGCCATGAGATGGCCTGCAGAAGAGACCTGTGATATGGAAACAGTTTCAAAGATCATTAAAAGCACCAAAATTAATAAGCCAAAGAATAAGAAGTACTATGACAAAATAGAACATTAAGGAAATATACCCTAATGAGTACATTAGAGTGATTTTATATTTGCATACAGCCCTAATATAAAACATGGCCTGCTTATGGAATTTGACATAAGTTGTAGACATCCCTATCGAACAGAAATAGTGGTAAATTATTTTAACTATCAAACAAGAATAAAAAACTTAGATAACTTAGTAAGTGAAAGCCACAGTTGGCAAATTAATGGAGATATAAGCCACTAATCAATAGCTTCATACATTTAGGGGAAACAGATTTACACTCTTTAACAGTTTACATTACTCAATTTTACGATAGGCACACAATACAGCTTACTTTATTCTTGTATTATAAATCTTGGAAGTTTTTCTATAATTCCACTTTTGGTATTTACTTGGGCAAAAAACACCACTTACTGGTATTTTTCAGCAGATGCATTTCGCACTAGGTCAGTGCAATATTCAATACTGTGAGTCTGGACAAGACTGTTGCTCAGGTGTGGTGTGTTACTGTTTATAGAGTAGTTGTTAATTAAGTATTCAAATATAGATTTTGTGGGTTTGTATATCTCGTAGTTTCCTGTTGTGTTTAATTTGTTGCTTTTTTATATAGTGTAGGATTTTTAGATTGGTGTGTAAGATTGGCATGTAATATTTTGATATAGCTCAAAGGAGCGTGCGCCCCATTACATATGATTTCCTTCTATACATATTTCAGCAAGTTGCATTAGAGAAAGGCTTTATACTTTCCCATGGATTCACAACTCGGTCTAACTTCCAATTCAGAGCAAAACTAACAATAGCATCCCATTTCAAAGACTTTAAAGAAGCTTTGTTCACGTCAATGATGATTATGAAGAATGGAATGGTGATTCAATGAATGGTGCTATAGGACTGGTTAAAAAATTAGATTAAAACTTCTTCTTCCTACTTTGTTTCTTCAACAATATATTTAGCTACACTGATTATTTATTCAAGGTGTTCCAAGTAAAATATACATCTAATATAAATATCTGTAACCATAACATGAAACAAACAATAAATGATCTAAGAAATGTGAAGAATGAAGAAACAGTAAATGAATGTATAAACACCAGCAAAGAGCTCAACAATTTAATGATGAACGAATTGTTTGCTGGGCTAACCCTTAAACCAATAACCTATGACTTAAATGAAACCTTAGTGGTACAAAAGGAAGCACAGATTAGTGCTTTTGAATACTTTCACTTTGCTAAAGCACTGGTTAATGATCAGTTTAAGATTTACAACAAATATTAGTTGAATCCATCTTCACGTGACCTACTAGTTATCACTAAAACACTTGTAAATATTTTACAACTTGCCTATAGTAGCACTTACTTATATTTGTTGAGTATGGTCATTACGGAAGATGTGTCCCATTGTCAGCTCAGACCGTAACAAGTCTGAGTTGACAATGGGACACACCTCCAGAAACAGCCGTCCTCAACAAATATAAGTAGGTGCTACTATAGGCAAGTTGAAAAATATTTACAAGTGTTTTAGTTATAACAAATGTTTTCCCCCCAACTGAATTTAAACAACTCATAAACAAAGTATCCCCTATTAGAAAACGAATAGTTCACAAATGAACTTCTGAATCTCTACTCTGAGGAGGCTGGAGATCTCTCCACAAATATTGCTATGGTTTTTGTTGGGTAAGGATTAGGTTTACAAACAATTATCACGTATCTTAAGATTTAACTTGAGGTTTATAAACAAACAATAGACTACATAACTTAAGTACATTTTCAATTGATAAATCTCTTTTGCATGAACTGTCAAAAACCAGAGCTTAAAAGGAACATGTAATTGATGCATTTGCCAAAGGAAAAGAGCGCCGCATCTTAATTATAACAAAAATTAATGTAATCTTGAAAATTCTTAGACCCCTCAAGTAGTTATAAGTTGTTTCTACACTGGTTACAACCTTGGTAAAATAGACACATTAAAAATCATATGATATACATCTTATCAGGAGATAGTATTTTCATCCCTCGAAACAAATGTTACTTATGGTGACGTCATAGGTTTGATTATGATTTGAAATTTTGAAAATAACCAAAATGTTATGTTACCTCACATTTAGGTTGGTAGTGGTTAAATTTCTCGTTTTGTTAGAAATATTATTTGAAAACTGACCGATTTATGAGTTGTTTATTAAGTCAAGTTTATTTTTTATTAGGACAACTGACTGCGATTTTGTGTCAGCTGTATATTTATTACTTTATTTATTTAATTACAAATCTTATTTTACCATATTGCATGTACTTAGTCAGAGGGGGCACAAGGAGCGTGTGCCCCTCCAAACAAATTAATTTTAGGAGAAAAATACCACCCTATAAAACAGCGCTATGTTTTTAGCAAAACAGCTTCCCTACGACTCAACAATTGTGTAATTTTAAGTGCCAAAATAGCATAAAATATGATTTTTAGAAATAAAAATGTCAAAAATTTCCACAGGAGGGTTCCAGCCCCTGTTGCGCCACCCCCCAAACAACATCCTGACTACGTCACTGCCATATTTTTAAAAAAGGTTTCACTGCTACTGGTGTAACCTCAATTCTGTGTAGCCCTACGCAACCTACTTAACCACACGTAACCAATTCCAGACGGTTGGTTGGACACAACGTAAAATTTTAGTCTAAGTCAATGACTAGCTGTCCGTCAGATACTTTATACAAGCCCATGATCGCCAAAAATATAATGAAGCATCTCGATAGGAATATCTGACATTTCGGTTTTTCTCTTTTCCTGCACAAATATTCTCTCAGCACTGCAACAGTGTGAGGTATTACCGGAGGTATTTTTTAGGTAGTTTCTCTCTATTCAACTCCATTTTCACCAACATTGTTAAGAAGCTTCTCAGTAAGAATATCTCACATTTTGGACTTTCTCCTTCCCTGTACGGAAAATCTCCGGTCTCAGTGACAACGCATTCCTCTTTAGTAGTATCAGCACATCTGATGCAGTACTTGCCTTCTTTTTCTTCGGAATATTTCTTTGTAGGTAGTTCGACACTTTTCTATTTTGACTGAACTGGTTTATTATGGAATGCTTGTTTTTTTGTGACTGTAGCTGGTCATAGTAAAAAAAGCAAAAACAATATTGTCGCTTAGCTCGGCTAAGCACCTGAGAGCGATTTTTTCGCCAGTCAATCAGTCAGAGGAGGGGGTTTGGTGGCCCTCGAGGTTATGCAGCATCTGTCACTAAGGCTAAAACTTAAAAACTAGTAGCCTATTTTAGGAGGCGAGATGTAGATGGCTAGGAGAGGAAGGCGAGTTGCAGAGATGTTATGGAGGATTGAGAAGGACTTTGGGACAAGCACGGAAAATAGGAGGGGGTCCAACTGAGTTTGCCAGATCCCTAAGGTGTGGGTAATACGAGCTTACTAATACGGCACTACCGAAGAACTTTGCTGAGAGGGATCTGACAAAAACAGCAAGCTATGGGGAGTGAAGGAAGTTTCGAATGGTGACATTTGACAGGTACCAAGAAGAGTTAGAGAGGAATCGGAGGGAAGAGGATTGGAAGGACTCAAGAGATTTCCGAGACGTGTTGGAGCTAAGAGGCCACCAGACAGGAGCTGCATAGGTGAGGACAGGACAAAGGACCATTTGGTACATGTGGTTGATTTTGAGAGGGATGGTACTTCTGCGGCAGAGGAGAGCATGGCATGGAGAGCTTAGCATGGATAGCTCTACCCTTGGTAAGGGCTGAGGAAGTTTGAGAGGAAAAGGACAGGCGCTTATCTAGGATGATCCCAAGTTATTTAACAGAAGAGTTCTAGGCTATGGGCCTCCTGTCAAGAAGGTTGGCTCTGGTTTGCGGTCGTAGCTTTCTGGTGAAGCAGGCTTCTGATTTTTCATTACTGACCTCTGTTCTCCATTTCTGAAACCACATTGACAGGGAGTCCAGTTGAGTCTGGATGGTCTTTGTGGTTTTGGGTATGCTCCTGGAGCTTGACATGAACATTGTGTCATTCGCATAGAGGGAAAGGGAGACGTTGGAAGGAAGGGGATGCGTTGGTGTAGAGGAGATAAAGGAGCGGGCGTAGGACGGAACACCCGCAGATAGGGCGGAAAGTGGAGAGGAAATTTCCAACAGACACGATGAAGTTTCTGCCAGACAGACAGAAGCAGAGAAGAAAGACAGTGTGTTTAGGTTTTTTTTTTTTTTTTTTTTTTTTTAACTTGGGAGCGGGTTTGAATTTTTGCCCGAAGCACTGCTACCTTAAGGTATATTGTACTTACCTCCCTGATCTAGTCAAATAACCCCTTCCCTCTTACCAGGTTTAGGAGTTTCCTGACTAGAGTTTTACCTTCAGCATCCACCAAAGCCGTTCCATCACCAAAGAGGTTGAAGCGCCTCTCAGCAAGTACTTCACATCTGTAAATAATGTGTGTGGCAGTCTCCAGTTCCTGCCCGCATAATCTGCACACTGGTTCATCTTTGTAGATACCAATTTTATGCAAATGTTTCCTTAGTCCACAGTGTCCCGTGAGTAGACCTGTGGCTATCCTCAATTCCTGCCTAGACAGATAGATGAGACTCTTCTGCAGCCCCAAGGAAGGTTTCCTAAGGGTTAGCTTACTGTGTCTCATCCCTTCGGCCCTGATCCAGTGCTCACAGTGTCTTTCAGCCATCCACCTTCGCACTGTCATCTTGACCATGGATTTGGAAATACCTACCGCAGGCTCCGGTCCAATCAGGGGAGTCGAAGACCCCTCCCTGGCCAGCGCATATGCGGCTTCATTTCCAAGTATTCCTCTATGCCCTGGCACCCAACCTATCTTGATTTGATTGTGCCTTGCCAGAGCTTGTAGGTTAATTAGGCACTCCCTGACTATGGCCGAGGTGACCACGTGTCCGTTTAGTGCCTTAATTGCTGCCTGACTGTCGGAGAAAATAGCAATCCGGGTCCCGTGTGTTTCCCTTCTCGCTATCTCTCCCAGACAGGCATTTATAGCATATACTTCGGCCTGAAAGACAGAGGTATGCCTCCCCAAGGAAAAAACTAGTTCTACCCTTGGGTTTTTACAATACACCACCGCTCCAGTGCCGAAGTCCATCTTGGAGCCATCTGTGTACCAGATATGAGCTCCCGATGTTAATGTCCCTGACCATTCCATCATAGTTTGGTGGACCTGGTCAGGTGCAAACATTCGAGTAATGTGGTCGCTGCCCATTTCCAAGACGGGTTCTTTGACCACGCACTCGATACTCATATGTCCCGAGACATCTGGGAGGTTAGCCCAGTTGCTCGAGTTGCGCAATCTCCCAGCTGCGCCAGCCTCGCCTCTCCCCTAAGGATAAGCTCAAGGGGAGGGAGGTTAAGCATTACTTCCATTGCTGCACCTGGTGTAGTTGACATCGCTCCCAGTGTGCACAGACAGGCCAATCTCTGGATAGAGCTCAGTTTAGCTCTTGTCTGTGCCTGGTTGGCCTTTGTCCACCACACCAGAGCTCCATAGGTAATCATAGGTCTTATCACCATCAGATACATCCAGTGCATCATTGATGGCTTCAGTCCCCATTTCTTACCCACCATTCTTCTCACAGTCATCAGTGCCCTTTTGGCCCTGTTAACTGTCCTTTCAAGATGTGGGTTCCAGGTGAGTTTCCTGTCCAGAGTAACTCCCAGGTACTTCACCTCCCCCACAAACTCAAGGTATTCACCAAACAAGCGGGGCATCCTGGTCGTCAGATCTTTTCGCTGTCTGGTGAAGTTAATAAGAGCAGTCTTTTTTGGATTTACCCTAAGGTTCTCCTTTTTACACCACTCTTCAATCAGTCGTAGAGGATTTCTGATTACCTCAAGGACTGTATCAGGGAATCTGCCCAGGATCAGAACAACTATGTCGTCTGCATATCCTAGACAGAAGTACCCCTGTTCATTCAGGAGTTCAATAAGGTTGTCAACCACTAGGCACCACAACAGAGGAGAGAGAACCACCCCCCCCCCCTGTGCACAGCCCAGACTTGTCTCCGCCCTTCTGACCTCCCCTGCCACCTCTACAGAAATGCTTCTGTTTGTTAACATGGAACTTATCCAACCACAAGTGGTTGCATCCACTCCATGACGTCTTGCACCACTTACCATCGTCTCCACTGAGGGGTTATTGAAAGCCCCTTCAATGTCGAGGAAGGCACCTATGGCACAACCTTTCTTGGCGATCATTTGCTCAATCCTACCAACCACTTGATGGAGAGCTCCCTCGCAGGATTTCCCCGGTTGATAAGCATACTGGTTCCAATACAGTGGTTTTATGGCCAAAGCACCCCCCCCCCTAATATGCCTATCAACCAGTTTTTCAAGTCCCTTAAGAACAAAGGACATGAGTGTAATAGGTCTGTATCCTTTCCCTTCCGATTGGTTACCGGTGGGCTTAGGTATAAAGACCACCTTACTAGATTTCCAGGCTGCCGGCACATGCCCTAGAGCAATGCTTAGCCTGTATAATTTAGTAAGTACCAGTACCAGCAAATCCATTCCCTGCTGCAGCAGCACAGGATAGATCCCATCTGGACCTGGAGATTTGTAGGGTTTAAATGTGCCAATAGCCCATCTTACCCTTTGTGGAGTTACTATCCTCCTTGCCACTTCCCAGTCCTCCCTCTTACCACGTCTTGTGGAGAGTTTGGCAACTGGTTCAGTGTCTGCTCCCCCAAGTTTCCTCAGAGTACTGGAAGGGAAATGTGTTCTGATTAATTCTTCCACAGTTTCCCCTGCAGTTTTTGTTATATTTCCCAGTGGGGTTCTTAGCATCCCCACCGGGTTAACTGGGTCCTTAGAGAGCACTTTATGCAGTCGTGCCCCTTCCCGAGTTTTGTCAATCTCTTGACAAAACTCCTTCCAGGACTTCCTGCGTGCTTCTCTAATTGCCCTGTTGTATTCGGTTAGTGTTTTCCTATACTGGCCCCACTCCCCGTTCTTTTTTGCTCTATTAAAGAGTCTCCTGGTGGTCTTCCGAAGTTTGGCTAGCTTCTTGTTCCACCATGACGGATCCCCTACTTTTCTCCCCTCACTGAGAGGGCAGTTATAGTAAAGGATTCTACTATAGCCTCGCCAACCAATGCGGCAGAGTCTTCTAGCTCTCTCCTCCCACCATACTCCAATCCAGCCTCCTCAATCCGAACTCCCAGGTCCCTCCTGTAGGAGTCCCAGTCTGTTCTTCTTGGATCCCTGGTTGGCCGAAGCATGGCTGGATTTAGAGAGATATCATACCTAATATGTCTGTGGTCAGAAGAAGATGGTTCATCCGACACATGCCAGTTTAGTACATACCTAGCCGTCTGGTTCGATGCCACCGTAATGTATAGGACCTCCTGTCTGGCCCTAGTGACAAACGTCGGCTCTTCCCCCTGATTTAAGACTAGTAAATTCTTAGAGCTAAGATAAGCTAAAAGTTCCTCACCTCTAGTGTTGGTACCTGTACTTCCCCACGAAGTGTGATGGGAGTTAGCATCCATCCCCTCCAGCAGCTCCTCATCCACAGCCCCGCAGTGCTCGACCAGCCTCCTCAGCTCTTGTGTTGGTAGAGCCCCCGCGTAGTCAAAGGGGAGATATGCCGTGGCAAGGTTCAGCCTCTTCATCCTCCCCTCCGCCCGCACTGCTATTAAGTCCCTGCAGCAGAAGTCCGTTAGTACAAAAGCACTCAACCCCCTCCTAACCAGGATACACGTCCTGGGAACACCGGAGTCCTTATCGTACAACAACTTACCTCCAGATGTCGCCAGCCCGCATATTCGTCCTCCAGAAATCCATGGCTCCTGGATGAGAACCAAGTCCACTTCTCCCCTGTCCAGCATCCTACACACGACAGCACTCGCCGCCCTGCTATGCTGTAGGTTCACTTGGAGGATCTTGATCATTGTTCTGCTTAATTTGCAGTCGCCTGGGTCCGCAGAGCAGCCCCAGGACTAGACAGCGTGCTCAACTCTACAGCCACTTCACCGGTTTCTGCAGTCGGCAGCTTGACAGCCGCCCCCGCACCCCCAGTGATGGTTGCCGTTGACACATCTGCTACAGACTCACGGTTTGCCGTCTCATTGGCTCCCGCTGTCTGTGCAGTCTCGAAATCAATTCTTTTACTTACTTGGTCCATTAACGTCCCACGAGTATGGGGGAAATAACGGTCGACCAGAGCAGAGCCCCCACTGCCCTGGCAAGACAACATACAATGAGGTTTTGTCTGGTTCCTCAAGGGGATCGTGTGCAACTGCATTTTATACCCTGCAGCCATTCATCCTTCGGCACGATGCCTTCCACCTTGGATTGGGTATTCAGTCACTGACCTTGAAGCACACCCCAAGTTCAGGACATTGTTAACTGTTGCTCATGGAGCGAACAGCCTGCTTTACTCTCTTTTTTACAACTGTGTCGTTAGGGTAGTTTCCCGCCCATACTTCACTGTCGCATTGCCCTTGGTTCACCTGGGAGGTGAGAGTAGCATTGTGAAGACTTAATTCCCAACTACCCCAGTCAGAGCAGTTATTTCTACCACCCCCAACCGGTTGACTGACGAGGAGGGATAATTCCTCACCTTTGAACCATAGCCTTGGTCCAGGCCTGCATATTCAGAAACCTTCCGGAATCCTTATTCACAGGTAACCTACATTTCTGTAGGCCGTCCCACTATCCGCCACCTGTGGACCCGCCCGGTTGCTCAAGCCAGCTTGCCGGGTGTTTAGGTATTGGACTGGTGGCCAATTTGTGGAGGATACCAGGATGCCAGACTCGCTCGAAGACCTTGCTTACATCAATGAAAACTGCTGTTGTGGATTGCTTCTTGTTGAACGCGTCCACTACCATGTTCGACACTCGTAGCAGTTGTTGTGTGGTGGAATGACCTCTTCTGAATCCGATTTGCTCCAGGAGAATGACACCATCTAGGATGGGAAAGATGCGGGTGTAGAAGAGGTGTTCAAAGATTTTGGATATGGTGGGTAGGAGGGAGATTGGTTGGTATTTTTTACGATTGGTCGGGAGGTTTACGAGGTTTTAGAAGAAGGATGACTTTTGCTCATTCGCAGCAGGCGGGGAAGTGATTTAGGCGGGTGGCGGAGTTGAAGATGTCTAGGATGGGAGGTGAATTTTTAAGGGCAGTGATGGTGTCTAAACTTGGAGCTTTTTTGGGTCATAGCTTCTTGACCTCTCCAGTGACGTCAATGTGTATGAAAGGGTGTGCCTCCGTCTCAGGAGTCTGGCTGATGTATTCGCGGAGGTTTCCGTCAACAAAGACAGTGAATGCATCAACGCCAATCCCATGGTGCGGCGAGAACTATGCTTCCAGAGAGTCAGCAAAGACCTCGGCTTTGTCTGCGTCAGAGAACACTAGACCTGTGGTGACTTGGAGTGGACGAATGCATCCCTTTTCACCAAGGATCTAATGGGTGGCTCTCCACACTGAACCGTCCGCGACATTCAAGGAATCTAAATAAGCCGACCAAGAGTCAGTGGCGTGACCTTCCAGGAGTTCCTTCACCAGGAAGATCCGACGGTTGAGTCGACGTTTGACCGCCGGAGATCTGGTGTTCTCCCATGAGCAACGCAGACTGTTTTTTTCGCGATTTCGATCAATATATGATTTGGATGGAAAGATGTATTGGGAGTCGACTGTACGGGGGAGAAATTCTTGGATATGGCAGTTTAGAGGACTATTTGGACTCGGAGGTTCACTTGGAGGTCGTTGACCGTGGAAATAGGTGAAGGGTTTTGAGGCAGTAGCCGGGCAACATCCTCATAGAATGCTTTCCTGTTAATCCGCCTCGAGGGTGGTGGCGTCGCAAGGATGTGGGAGATGGAGATCGTGATTTGGATGGGATGGAGATCGGAACTGAGAGCACTGACGGAGGACACGACGCAAAAGAGAAGGAAGTGTTTGGTGACAACAACATCAAGGACATCAGACAGGTGACGCTGTTGTTCGGGATGTAAGTTGGTTCGGATGGACCCGGGATAGCTATGAATGAATCGGAAGCGGCATGTTGGAAAAGGATTTTACCGGAGGGGTTGGTGGTTCTACTGTTCTAAGCGAGATGCCTGGAGTTGAGATCACCAGCTATTAGGATAGGGTTTGGAGAGGAGAGAAGGAGCTCTAGGTCGGTGGGGTTTAGGTAGGATCTTGGAGACTTGTAGGAAGAGATGATGGTAGTTTGGATGTTACTGATCGAAATCTCGATGGCAGTGGCATCGATGTTGTTGGTACTAACTTGCAACACATTGATGAGTTGTCCGAGGGTGGATGAGGTTAGCAGTTCCTCCTGACGAAAGCGATCCCGGAACTGTCGGGCTATCAGTTATATGGACGACGTACGACGCTAGTGAGAAGAGATGGCGAGGACTGAGGTGGGATTTGGAGACGAGTGCGACGTCCACATCGTACTCCATAAGGAAGGATTGTAATTCGTATTTCCTTTGGCCAAGGCCATTGGAGTTCCATGCGATCACACGGAATGCACTAGCCATGGCTCAAGAGGATGGATGAAATTAAGGTAAGGATGATGGTCAGGACTACACATCTCGAGCTTGAAACAGTTTTGGAATAAGTTCTTGAATGAACTCCGCCAAAGCTGCGTTTGAAAGGATAGGGGATCCGGATTCGGGTTGGGGTGTTTGGAAGGGAATGGAGATGACTGGTGTAGGGTTTACGGAAGGTGCTCGAGACTGAAGAACTGTGGGTTGAACTTGAGGTGGTGCCAGAATGGACTCTGGTACAACTTAAGAAGCCTGATGTTTAGGTAAAGGTGAGTCGGAAACTGCTCTGGTGAATGTTTTGTGTAATGATTTCGGAGGAGGTGCAGGTTTAAGAGGTTGAGCCTTAGCGATTCTAGTTGCTGGTGTAGGAGGGTTTTGGGTGAGATTGGGAGGTCGAACAACCTATCGCCTCTCTGACGTCTTCTGTACCTGGCGGTGGACTGGAGCTGAAGTCGCTGGCATCCTCCTCTGCCGATGGAGTAGTTCTTTGTAGTGGGAGCATCCTCTGTAATTTGCGGTGTGGACCTCTCCACAGTTGCAGCAGCGCGGGTTCTCTTCTAGTTTTTTGAGACACAAGCTCTTCTCATAGGACGTCCCGCAGTTGACGCAGCTTGGAGCCAAATAGCAATTGACGGAGCTGTGTGCAGTGGAAACACTGGGGTATTCCCGGTCGAGGTGTGAAAGAGCCAATAAATAACAGCGACTTTAGGTTCTGCCTTGGTTTGGCGAGAAACACGTTGACGGGTCTGTGTCACGGTGAACCCCAGTGATTCCAACTCTTGGAATGACGACCTTGAGTTCACGGTCTTCTGGGAGGGAAACGGTATGACATGCCATCCCTTTGGCGGTCAGCAGTCACTGAACAGCGTGGAAGTCGTTAAAAGTTGACGTCATGATTTTAAATAATTTCTCCTGGCATTTAACATCTATAGAACTTTTAATAGCGGCCTGCAACTCTCTGGCCAATTCCAGCCACTTGATAGGACAATCTAGGGAATTTTTGGCGTGGGAGGAAGCTCCACTGTCATGGGAGACTCAGTATCCGAGGCAGATAACTCGGAGTCAGATAAGTCCGACACTGCGCCGTGTCTATTATTGCGTTTTGTAACATTGAGAGGCACCGTATCAAGGAAATGCACAAGGCGTTTTTTGACCCAACCAGTCTTAACGGTTGATTTAGATTGTGACGTGGATGGGGGCAATTCTGAAGCACTGGTGCTAGGGATGGTCGCCATGGCTTCTTCATTTTCAACTGATATGTCAGTAGTTGTCATATTGAACAGTAAGGAATAAAAATAACAGAAGGAACAGTTAATTAAAGATAAACCTAACACGAAACGTACTATGAATATTCAAACACATTAGAATAAAAGGAAGCGAACTATCGCAGTTTATAAGTTGGGGGTGAGCAGAACACTATATCCAAACACTATAATACATTTTTGCGAACTGTCGCTAGTTTATACATACTAAAAGTAAAAATAATAAAATAATTATTCTGCGAAATATCGCTGGTTCATAAAAGTATTTTTACACTGCCTGAAAGATTAATTAGTTTTCAAACAAAGAGTTTCACAGAAATGCCGATAAATGTCTGGTGGTGAATCACTTCCAGGAATCGAGAGACAGTCAGTCATAGCAAAACGCGCGCGCACGTCACTCGTTGCTAAGGCAACGAACCACTACAACCAACGAAATGAAATTTTAAGCTATTTTACTTAATCACAGGAAATTTGGCATTTGTTTTAATCAAAACACGCATTTAACCTGAATTTACATAGATACCAAAAATATTATTTTGTACATAATACAAAATCTGGTTTAACTTTGATCGTTTCATCAAACGGCTCGGTCTGACGAGGACGGCGCGGAGTCGTACAGAGAGTTAGCCGGGACGAAACTATTGCGCCACTTGTAATAATTGTAAGAGCCAGTGTTGTTTATGCTGGGTTGAATTACCAATGTTATCAGATGAATTTTTACACCTAACTTTACATAAATGTAGCTAAATTTATTATACATTCCTTTAAAATAAAAGTCAAATAAAAATTACATTTTTATAAGTAAACTGGGATAGATTTAAA
Source organism: Prosapia bicincta (assembly GCA_036971475.1). Classification (NCBI taxonomy): domain Eukaryota; kingdom Metazoa; phylum Arthropoda; class Insecta; order Hemiptera; family Cercopidae; genus Prosapia; species Prosapia bicincta. The sequence goes on from JBAIZL010000004.1 coordinate 71,127,257, forward strand.
TGTGTTCGGAATACGAAAAATATTAAAAAAATAATAATATCCAAATTCTCAGGAGGGGCATTTGCCCCTCTACCCCTCCCTTGGAGCCGCCCTTGGAATTAACCAATAACAAATGTTCCCTAAGTGACGTCTTTCCGGTCACTACAAAAGAGACGTGTGCAAAGAAGCTAAATAAAGCATTATTTATTATTTAAGTCTTATTGGAAACAACGTGTGCATAACTTATTATAATACTATAGAAATTACGATTATATATAATTATCGTACGGTTTTTCGTCATTTATCATATTAAATGACAGAAATATTTTTGAGACACATACAATTATATCCACTTAAAACAAAACTATTTTAGAACGTTCATTATAGTAAGGAAACTGACCAATAAGAAAACGTTTCCTCCAAAGTCGTTTTTTTCTGTCCACTAGATAGAGCGACTGTAACGTCTCCGGTTTCATTCTTCCATTTCTTCAGCATAACCAGACAAGTGTAGATGGAACCTCACGATCACTTCAATTTTGAAATGTTTAATGTGACTAATTACGATGGAGGTAATAATTATAGAACAAATTTGTTATAAAGTTAGACTATGTTATAAATTTTAGAGTATCAGTATATAAAAGTAGTCTACAATATAATTATTTAGTTAACTCTTTTGCCATGTGCTCTTGGAATACTTTGCTTTTGCAAAAACTATGATGAGGCCTATCTACCGAATCAGTTTTGTGATTTATACTGTTATTTTTTTTTTTGTAATACAAAATGTTTGAGAATATTTAACAATTGCAATCGTTTCTATTACTTGAATCGTTACTAAAACTTAGGTTTCTATTAATATGTACAAAAAGAATGAGAGTATTTTCCTCGCCGTGATCGATGTTTTTGCTTAGACATAATTGTCATTTCTGAAAGTGAAAATATTTTTCAATTAGAGTTATTTTTTCATAATTTATTTCTTCTACTTACGTAAATATGTTACATTAAATTATTCTGAGTTTTTAATGTAGTTTGTTATTTTAAGAACTTGAGGGTTTATTGTTATTTGAAAGTTGTTAAAAACAAGCGTCTTCAAAAAATCGTCTTTAAAAAATCGTCTTCAAAAAATCGTTTTAAAAATGTTGTTAAAGGTTCAGCAGTTACACAATTTTTTTTTATTACTTCAACAATTCAAACGCAGATGTTTGGAATTTGAAGGTATTGACCCCCTTGTAAAGTGTAGGACTCAGAGGGCCAAAGCATAACTTAACTATTTTCTTATAGGTGTCTCAGTATTGATAATCACTGAAGGAGGCAATTTAGAATTTACTATTTAACCCTTATTTTAAGGAGACTAAAAACCATTTCAATGGTTTAAGGAGAGTCAGGGAGCAAAAATATTACTAATTATTTTTGGGTAATAGATCTTTCTATTCAGTGGCATATAAAAAAAAGGGCTGGCCCCTTCCAAAAAAAAAAAAAAAAAAATGAAATTGATTATTTTCTATATACATTTAATTAACGTTATTTTAAAAAAGAATCAAATATTATGTAAGGTATATTAATATTTAAGGTATAATTTTTATTACTAATATAGGTTAATAACAGGGAGGGAGGAAATTATTCTTTGATGAAAATTTTAAAAAACTTATGTAGTATAAAAAAGTAGTTAAAAGTAATTATTTTTTTTATTGTTTGTATTTATTTGTAGGTACTTCAAAATTTGTGTCTATTAAAATATACTCACTATTCACTACACTTATTTTGAATTTTTGCAATATTTCTCAAGTAAAAAACTGTTTTCTCTAAAAATAAAATTTAAATGTAAACTTTTTTCATTATTGATAAAAGAGTAAATTTGCCCTCCCCTAAAAAAAATCTATATATGCCACTGTATCAATTAGCTGTACCCTAAACTCTAATGGAGTTTTGTGAAAGTGAATCTAAAATTTATTGTTAGAAAGTAATTTGATATATATATATAACTAAACCATTCAAGAACTTTTCCTGCTAAATAGATGCGTTTTCTTACTTTCACTTTCAATCTTGTTTTATTTTTTTTCTTTACATAATATTATTGGTGTTATAGAGTTTATCCAATATAGTTTTATGGAGTTACTATAATATGTGGTTTTAATTGTACTGAAGTAGAAAAATATTGAGTTGTAAATATATGAAAAAATAAGAAACATTCTCTCAAATATATTTATAAATGAAACACTTGTGTAAATTTAGATTTATAATGTCTACATGAATATTTATTACAGACATGAATGGAGTTACATGTTTAGTTCTGGGAGGGGGGGACAAGATTGCCCCGGTGGTATCAAATTGGGCCCCGCCAAAAATAGAGAGAACATTTAAAAGGCTGTCAACATTGAGCCAAAAACTTACATTATAAAGTTCGAGTTTCAAACTATTTTTTTTTTTAGTAGTAAGTTAAGGTATGGTATTCAACTATATGTTTCTCATAGAATTCAAATCAGGAGAATTTAGACTTATAGCTTTGGAAAATTTAAAATTGTTGAAAGTTATAAGTCCAAAAATTAGCCTGATTTTGTTTCTACAAGAAACATAACGTTGAATACCAAACTTTATCTGAAACCATTTCTAAAATTTCATTTTAAACACATGGCGTAAGATTAAAATAAGGTTTGAACTTATTTTTCTTTTGATCTCACAGTTATATATAGAAAATAACATGCATACGATCAAAATAACAACTTATAGTGCTGGATATATTTCTTGTCAGCACTAGTATTATTTTTATTGTATATTAGTGAGTTCATTGTTAGCTTTTGATTATAAAAAAATAATATACGTGTCCAGAAAGTTTAAGGGTAATGCCCCTCCTTAATTCCACCCATGACTACAGAGCAGTAGTATAACTAAAGATAGGGTTTGGGGTAAATGGGGGGATTCTGAGTGCTTGGTCCTGGGAAAATTTTAAGAAAATGTAATGCCTGAAATTACATTAAAACATTCTGGCACTTTTAATTTGGTTTCCATCCTAGCAAATTCCACAGGAAATCATTATGATCAGGGAAACATTACTAAGAGTTCCACTAAAGTAGGCCACAATACTGAACACATTACTAGTTCAATCTTTACTATTCTCACTGTGATTTACAAAATTTTAAAAATGTATTTTTATATCTGTTGGGAAGCAAGGCCTTAATAATGCGAGTTTGCCTACAGAGTAAGCCACATATATTTAACAATTTTTTTATTTACAAAACTAAATCAATTGTTTGTTAACTCATTCATTACTTCATCTAATGTTATTTTAATTTCTCTATGAATCGACAGAGTCTCTAGACCATTTAATCTTCCCTGTATAAAACCCTTTGATTAGATTAACAGTATTTTAAAAAGAATTCGTGTTAAAATATGAGACATAACGAGGTATTAATGTTTGTATAAAAGTAGAGTAAGCTTCTGTAAATTCTGTAGGCAAGTTAATAACCTTTATTCCTATTAAATAGAAATATACCTTTTGTCATTCTGCTTTGAAAACAGCAGTTTTTACCCATGTTATGGATTTTTTGTATTTATAAAAATGGATATTTTCAATAATTGGACATAAAACATAGTTTTTATTATACAGTCGGGGCCGCTTATTGTGATCATATTTGTCAGAAGCATATTTGATAACAATAACCGAACGATAACAATAACCAAACGCTTAATCACGATGTAGTCTACAGCCGTACTGCATTGAACTCACTGTATTATTGCCACAACTGTTTGTTCTGAACGATCCTACCTTTAAGCCTATCATTACATCAAGTAATTCTAATTCTGTAACACTATAATTAAACTGTACTTAGCAAATTTTGATGCTATTCCGGACAGTTTTATGTACAGTAGTAGAATTTCTGTAATTTAGTTTTCTACTTGTTAAAATTAGTGGGCATATTTCATGTCAGTTTATTTTATTCGACTGTAGATTTTTTTTAAACACTGAATCTAGCATAATTGAAAAAAATACAGTATATAGAACTACGTAAAACACTTGATCAAAACATTTTAACACATAAAACTTCATTATAAAACACTTCAATCTTATTTACACTTCAAATTTACATTTACTTTTTCTCGAAGAATTCCTCTATATGTGACTGTCTGTAGTCTTCTCGTAAAATATTGTTTATAAATTGTTCATATTCATAATGTTTGTTGAAATTTTCTGCTTTTTGTTGAACAAACTGCCTTAGAATCTCAAGAGCTTGGTGAACTTCCTGCTTAGATCTTTGCGGTACACATTTATCATTTTCGTCATCATCGGTGCCTTCTACTTCTTCTTCAGTAACTTTTGATGTTGAAGCAACTACCTCACAAATATCGTCTTCAGTCATTTCCGCTGCTGTTTCGATACTCTCGTCAACTTCCATCCACTCAGTATATTCTTTTAAGGACAAATCGAAAGGCTTTAAGTTCTCTTCAGAGTCTTCCTCAGATGTAGCTTGCTCTCGATTTTCTTCAACAAAAAAACCACCTTTTCTAAAGCAATTTTTCACAGTTTTTTCAGAAACTTCATTCCAAGATTTTGCTATCAGATGAATAGCATCGAGTAAAGAAGTTTTTTTAGCCAATTCATTTGAGGTAAGGGTTTGAAATTCATCCATATTTTCTATAATTCTAGCACGCATCTCTCATCGATAAAAACTTTTGAGATTTTTAATTATGCCTTGGACACATGGCTGAATAATTGATGTAGTATTGGCCGGAAGGTAAATCACTTTGATGTGTTTTAGCGTAGTGCTTATGTCATTATGTGCAGTTCAGTTGTCTAGTAGAAGGACAATGTTGCGTTTGAGGCTGGTATCCCAATTAGTCAGCCATTCATTAAAAATTTTTGATGTCATCCAAGCATTGGAGTTTGAATGATATTCAACCGGTAGCTTTTTGATACCTTGAAAACAACGTGGATTTTTAGATTTACCGATAATTAAGAGTTTTTCTTTATGACCAACCATGTTAACACAACACAAAACAGTTATTCTTTGTTTACATATTTTACAGCTGTTAGCAATTTCATTTTTAAATAAGTAATTATGTTCGGGTAAAGCACGATAATAAAGTCCTGTTTCATCTGCATTGTATATGCAGCTAGGAGAATACTGGGTCAAAATCTTTGGCCATTCGTATTGTAACCAGTCCTCAGCTCCAACAAAATCAGCATTTCTTTTTTCACCGCACGTTTTCTTGTAAACAATGTTTTCCCTTTTCTTCCATCGATTGAACCATCCATCTGTGGCTTTAAAATCCTGTTTTCCTATTTTTTTGCAAGATCCTCAGCTTTTAGACGCATTAGTGGGCCGTCAACTCGAGCATCTTTTTCGCGAACATTTTTAAACCACAATTTCAAAGCTGATTCCACTTGCCGATCCTTCCCAGAACGATGTCTTTTGTTGTCAACATTTGCATTACACTTTGATAATGACAAGATTTTTTCTTTGTTGTTCAATATTTTACATAAGAGAGGTTACACACTAAACTCTACTAAACAAACGAAAAAGATCTTTAAAAATTAAGTTATGTAAAATCACACTGAAATACTGTAATAAACGTTCATAAAAATTCACTGTTAAAAAATACAGTAGGACTGTACTGTAAATGGCTCAGTAGTAAAATCAACTAATGTTAACAAACAACTAAAGACGACTCAAGCGAGGCTAGGGTGTTTGCGTAAACAAAGAGTAAGGGAGACATTCTGAGAATTGTGCTAAGTGCTGAAACCGTTATAAAGTATTTCTGTCATTCTAAAAATAAACATTCTATGAATTGGGCGTCATTGTGTGTTGCACGTGCTGTTTACACTACTTTGTAGACATTTTTACTTGGTCTATGCTAGTATACGTTGACGCATATGACTTTGAATAGCAAATTAAATGATAATAATAAGCGAACAGATGATTACAATAAGCGGCCTAATTACAATGTATTAATATACGTCCGTGTTTGTTTTTCAATGAAACGATAACAATAACCGAATGATAACATTAACCGTGATCACAATATGCGGCGCCGACTGTATTTCCATTTGCAAGAGCGAAGTATAACTTAATGAAAGCTCCACTTCTGACCTAGTGATGAAATATATTAATAATCCCCCCTGACCAGTAGTATTTCAGAGTTAAGTCTTGATTTTCTTGAGAGTTGAGAATGGTCTTTCACTAAACACTTGTAAATATTTACATGTGTTTAGTGAAAACTAGTAGCTCTCTTGAAGATGGAATCAATAAATAAGAATGATCTTTATGGAGTGCAAGAGGTTATAAATAATATGGGAAGTATTTTCTATAATATTTTTCTCTCTAATAGAGGATTTCTAGCTGCTATGATATTTTCCTTTCTAATAGTAGGATTTCTAGCTGCTATAATATTTTCCTTTCTAATAGTAGGATTTCTAGCTGCTAAAATTATTTTTCTCTCTAATAGAGGATTTCTAGCTGCTATAATATTTTCCTTTCTAATAGTAGGATTTCTAGCTGCTATAATATTTTTCTCTCTAATAGAGGATTTCTAGCTGCTATAATATTTTCCTTTCTAATAGTAGGATTTCTAGCTGCTATAATATTTTTCTCTCTAATAGAGGATTTCTAGCTGCTATGATATTTTCCTTTCTAATAGTAGGATTTCTAGCTGCTATAATATTTTCCTTTCTAATAGTAGGATTTCTAGCTGCTATAATATTTTTTTCTCTAATAGAGGATTTCTAGCTGCTATAATATTTTCCTTTCTAATAGTAGGATTTCTAGCTGCTATAATATTTTTCTCTCTAATAGAGGATTTCTAGCTGCTATAATATTTTCCTTTCTAATAGTAGGATTTCTAGCTGCTATAATATTTCTCTCTCTAATAGAGGATTTCTAGCTGCTATAATATTTTTCTCTCTAATAGAGGATTTCTAGCTGCTATAATATTTTTCTCTCTAATAGTAGGATTTCTAGCTGCTATAATATTTTTCTCTCTAATAGTAGGATTTCTAGCTGCTATAATATTTTCCTTTCTAATAGTAGGATTTCTAGCTGCTATAATATTTTCCTTTCTAATAGTAGGATTTCTAGCTGCTATAATATTTTTTTCTCTAATAGAGGATTTCTAGCTGCTATAATATTTTCCTTTCTAATAGTAGGATTTCTAGCTGCTATAATATTTTTCTCTCTAATAGAGGATTTCTAGCTGCTATAATATTTTCCTTTCTAATAGTAGGATTTCTAGCTGCTATAATATTTCTCTCTCTAATAGAGGATTTCTAGCTGCTATAATATTTTTCTCTCTAATAGAGGATTTCTAGCTGCTATAATATTTTTCTCTCTAATAGTAGGATTTCTAGCTGCTATAATATTTTTCTCTCTAATAGTAGGATTTCTAGCTGCTATAATATTTTCCTTTCTAATAGTAGGATTTCTAGCTGCTATAATATTTTTTTCAAAGCGTTAAAGAAGTATGGGATATTACTATGTTTAAGAAATTAACAAAAAAACACTATTTTGTCAAATAAAAAAAAGTACCATTCATAAACAAAACAACAAACAAAATAGCCTGCAAATTTCAAAAAACAGGATACAAAATAGCATACAAAACTAATAAGAAGCTACAATACAAAATACAACACAACACCAACAACAAGGATAAACTACAAGCACCAGGCGTATACAAACTAAACTGCGGCGAATGTAACAAGTTCTACATTGGACAAACAGGTCGCAGCTTTAAACAAAGAGTCAAAGAACACAAACAGAACACCAACTCAACATTTTACAACCACTTAAAAGATACAGGACACAAATACACAGACATTTACCAAAACCTAGAAATCCTACACATCAACAAAAAAGGACCACATCTCAACACACTAGAACAATATGAAATTTACAGACACACAAAAACACAAAGTACAAACATATTAAACGAGCAAACACAATACAAATCACACATACTCTTTGATACTATCGAAAACCTACCCTTAAAACCGTCACCGCTTGACCCAACATCTCCAAGCAGAAGTCACTGATGAAGATCGACACATAGCGATCAAAAATGTTCTGTCTCAGTAAGTTTTAACAAATTTACTAAATTCAAAGTTCGGATAGTCATAAACTATTGTTTAAGTGATTAATAAGATTCAACCAAACATAATGGACTACAAAATTCAAAAAAAAGAAATTGGAGTAGTCAAATTGACGATACATAAGTAATTTGTGTGACAAAATTTAGACATAAGTAATTCGTGTGACAAAATTTAGACATAAGTAATTCGTGTGATAAAATTTAGACAAAAGTAATCTAGGGTTAAAGTATTTAGATTAGCTGTTTTTATTCAAATAATTTGTTTCAAAAATCATCGTTACATTAATACGGTGATTAACAAAGAACAAAAATACTTTGAGACTTGAATCTATATACAAAAATATCTATATTAGAAAAATAAGAAAAGAAGATTGTACGAACATAAGTCCAGAAATGCATTGTTAGCAATATATGGCTGGGGAAAGTACCTGTATTTCAACTGCTTCCAATAAATATGGAAGGCAATAATGCTGACAAGTTTTGAAATGATTGTTTCACTGACAGCTTTTTTTTTACCTTTACTTTAGTTTTTGACCTGTGAAAGCAAATAAAGCAGGTCCCCAAACCATATCTCAGGCAGATTTTAGATTTAAAAAAATAGTTTTTAAAATAGAAATAAATTTGCTGAAAAGTGTCTGATAAGTTTGACATACAGTAACTTTGTAAAATGGGTAATAAATACATAGTAGCCTATTTTAAAAAAAAAACTTGTAGTTCTGAGCTAATTGATGTAAAGCTAAACCAAAACTAGATGTAAATTGGAATGTATAAGGTTAATTATTTATTTTGTCGTCAATTCTAAGGCAATGTCATGTGATTAGAGTAAATTTTATCATTTACATCACAGATAAGTTTTTCAATTCTGCTACTATACAAAATCAGTGTTATGTTTTATAAAGTAGGATAATTTCTCCTCAACTCATATCTTTTGAGAATATTTAACAATTGCAGTAGTTTCATATTTCAATTCATTACTGAAATTTATATTTATGCCAACTTCCGGGAATATATTTCGCCTACCTTGAAACTATATTTTTGTTTAGATGTAGTTTGTTTCTAAAAATCTTTTCAAAGAAAGAACTAAATTTTATATATTATTTTTTAATCTCCTTATATAAGTATGTTACCAGCAATAAATTAGTTTGACTTTTTCAGAGTAACTAGTTGCAGAAAAAATCATTTTAAAGTAAACTAAATTAATTAAAAAATTGTAGCTTAGATGAGGGCCTTACTTAATCTGAAGATTTTGAACCCATTGTGAAGGATAGTAGAATCCATAATCTTATAACAAGTTTCAATATATGCTAGTGAAATAGTTGTTTCTGTTCTCAGTTGCATTGCAAGCTGAATGTTATTATGGACTTCCTCCATATGAACAACGAACAGTTTACACTGACTCAACAGCAATATGGCAAACGGGCAATCATGATCACAACCCTACACAAGTTCGACGTATTCAAGGTAACAACTTTATAAATTTTTCTTAAAAATTGTATAAGTCACTTACTTGATTTTTTATCTTTCAAAGCTTTGTAATTTTTACTATGATATTAATTCAATGGTTTTGTGCTGATTTCTTCATGACTTTACAATGATTTATTCACTATTTTTATTTCTGTCTGTTTAGTTGTGGCATATTAAATATGGTTTTAATGTATTTATTTTAGTTGTTTTTATTCACATAATGTTTTTCAAAAATCATCCTTTCATATATACAGGGTGATTTACAAACAATGGAAATAATTTGAGACTTGAATAGATGTAAAAAAATAAGAAAAAAAGATTATATGAACATAGGTCCAGAAATGCGTTGTTAGCTATATATAGCTAGGGAAAGATCCTGTATTTCAACTCCTTCCATGAAATAAGGAAGGCATTAACTTTGACAAGTTTCATTCACAAAGCCAAATCTCTATTTTTTTAACCTTTACTTTAGTTTTTGACCTGCGAAAGCAAATAAAGCAGGTCCCAAAACCTGTTTTTGAGATTTAAAAATATAGTATTTAAAATAGAAATAAATTTACCAAAAACTGTCTGTCTTTTACGTTTGAATTACAATAACTTTATAAAATGCATAATATATACATAGTATTAAAAAAACTTTAAGTAGTTCTGAGCTAATTGATGTAAAGCTAAACCAAAACTTGATGTAAACTGGAGTGTATAAGGATAATTATTAATTTTGTTGTCAATACTAAGGCAATATGTCGTGTGACCAAAGTAAATTTTATCTAAACACTTGTAAATATTTACAAACTTGCCTATAGTACCACTTATATTTGTTGAGGACAGCCGTTCTCAGACCGTAACTGATCTCAAGGTTTTCATAGGTTAGGGTTGGGGTGAGATATAATGGTGGTGTGGGTGTATTTTGTGAGTATTAGGAATTATGAATTCAAAATTTTTGTAGGTTAGGGTATTAGGGTGGGGTTGGGATATTATGGTGGTGTGGTTTGACATCATATCCCCTAATACTCACAAAATACACCCACACCACCCTAATAACCTAACCTACAAAAACCTTGAGATCAGTTACGGTCTGAGTTGGCAATGGGACACATCTCCCGAAAAGGCGTCCTCAAAAAATATAAGTAAGTGCTACTATAGGCAAGTTTGTAAATATTTACAAGTGTTTAGTGAAAACTAGTAGCTCACATGAAGATGGAATCAACAAATGTAAATTGTATCATTTACATCACAGAAAAGTGTTTCAATTCTACTATACTAATGAAATATTTGTTTCTGTTGTCAGCTGTATTACAACCTGAATTTTATTATGGTCTACTTCCACATGAACAACAAACAGTTTACACCGACTCTCCACCAGTATGGCAAACTGTCAATCATGATAACATCTCTACACAAGTTCAAGGTATTCAAGGTAACAACTTTATAAATTTTTCTAAACTTCCTGGGTAAAATATTTGTTACACTCTGTCCTGGGAGAAGTCTCACAGACCTCTTGGAAATAATTGTAAAATTGTTTTTTACTGCTGGAAATTTTTGTAAATAATCAAATTGGTTACTTGATTTGTTAACTACAAAAATGAAATTTCTTGATGTAATCATCTTGAATTCACTGATTAAACTACTTTTAAACTACTTTACTAAGTGAATACGTAATTGCTTACGCGATTCAAAACGATCGTTCCTATACTCTACGGAGTAGAGGGTTAGCTTCATAAAAGGAACGATTGTTTTGAAACACGTCAGCAAGTAAGCAATTACGTATTCACTTAGTTAAGTAGTTTAAAATTAGTACAAAAATGATAAAAAAACTATTTTTATTAAATACATATAAATAATATAAAAATAATAAAACTTTATGGTTACAAAATTTACTGAATATCGTATACATTTTCTAAACTTAAAAAAAAATGTATGTATAATATAAAATTTCAACTTCGTGTTATTTTTCTGTTTCTGATGGTATGATAAACACATAAAGAACTAAGACATTCATAAAAGGACACATTACCAATAATTTTGAGATAGTTGTTCTCGAACTGTTTGAACTAACATAGGTCTACAGCCGTTGCAAACTTTAGTTGTACATTCAAGGCAAACAGGTTTTATGCAACAATAGCATTTTCATTTTCTTCTTGGGGTCACATGTATAAAAAGTCTTCCTTTAGTTGAATTTTTCTCCAACAGTGTCGAGTGTATTCTACTCCTAGTACTCAACGGATGCATATGTCAAGTACTATATATACTTACTTACTAGCCAACGCCCACTCTTGGCTGTTGGGCCATTTGGTGGCGTGCTGACCAATAGAGGCGAGAAATCTCTTCTTCCTTCGTGTCGTTCAGGGGTCTATGGCCCAGAGCTGAACATGACTGGAGTTGCTCACCTGTCATGTCCTCCCCGCTGTCACATAGGGTGCACCTGGGAGAAGAGAAGACGTGTATCTTGTTTAGGTATGCAGCTAGGTAGTCGTGTCCAGCTGTGAGTCTAAAAAGTGCAACCCCGTCCCGTCGGGGTAACATGTTGTTAATTGGCCCGTTTTTGACAAGAGTAGCCCAACGTTTATTAAGAGATGCTTCCCTTAAGTAGGCTTGAGTGCTCATCTTTATTGCAGCATTTATTTGTATTTTTATGGAGGGGGCGAAGTTGCTACGCTCGGCTGTTGTTCCTTTTTTTGCCAATGAGTCGGCTAATTCATTACCTCTTATATCCACATGGCTGGGGATCCATTGTAATTCAATTTTCCATCCTCTATTCATTAGTTTTGACAAATTAAAAAAAAAAAAAAAATCAAGTACTATATATGTCAAGCACATATTCTGCTTACTTCCATCCAGTTGTGGTTTCACCAGTTGATGATGCAACCAACGTCTCATCAACACAGTCAGACCTCCCAGTGTGGTTTAGAACCTGACAGTGATCTAAAAATTGACTAAATATTTCAGACACAGGAGCTAAAGCTTCAGTTTTAGGACTCTCTCCTCTGGTTGTAAGCTCGTCAAATCTCAATGAAACAAGTAGAACTTCAAATCTTTCTTTTGAAATTACACACCTATATATGTCACCCCCAGACCCATCGGTTGCAAACAGCGATCTATAATCTTCTCCGTTTGACTTGAATAAGCAGTGTAGAAAAGTAAACCAAAAGAGGCTCTGAGTTCACATGGATCAGTTTCATGCCAAGTATGTTGGTCATATTTAGACCTTTCTTTCCTCATTTTTTCATTTGTTCATTTAAATATAACATTAAAAATATTTTTTGTAAAAAGTAAGTTCCAAATATTAATAGGAGTTGGGTTATTACCTATGTGTGCAGGGGGTGAAAAGTCAGACTCCGTTTTATATTATGCTGCTGCACAGGTGAACGGCTTAAGACTGGATTGACAGACAAACGATAGTCTACCTTTTGACCCCAAAAACATTTTTTTAGACGATTTGGAGTATCTGGCCTTACAAGTTCATTATTGCACTTTCACTTCTCACTACACTGTTATTCATTTCTCTCAATATTCTTGAAAGTTTCAAGAATTAACACTAACTCTTCTTCATTTTCACCTTGTTCAGATTCTGAACTGTGGTCACTATGTAGACTACAGGTATAACATCACCTGGACCATTGTCAATTGTCCTTATGTCAGTTTTCAATTATCTCTTTAAAATCAGAGTCTAAAACACTAACGTGTTGCTGTTACGCTAAAAAGTAATTCTGTAATGGTAATACACAAAACACACTGGGACCCAGGGTGAAACAAATGTATCAGCCATATACTTGAGTTTTTATCTTTTATAAGCTTTTTAATTTTTACTATGTTATTGATTTAACAATTTTGTGCAGCTTTCTTCATGATTTATCAAAGATTTATTGATTATTGTTTTCTGTCTGTTTGGTTGTTGCCTATTAAATATGCTTTTAATGTATTTGCTTTAGATAATTTTTTTCAAAAATCGTCCTATCATATGTACAGGGTGATTCACAAAAACAGAAAACTTTGAGACTTGAATCTATATAAAAAATAAGAAAAAAAATGTACAAACATAGGTCCAGAAACGGATTGTTAGCAATATATGGCTAGGAAAAGTGCCTGTATTTCAACTCCTTCCATGAAATAAGTAAGGCAATAATGGTGACACGTTTTAAAACAATAATTTCATTGACAAAGGGAACCTGCTCTTTTTTTACCTTTACTTTAATTTTTGACCTGAGAAAGCAAATAAACCAGTTCCCAGAATCATATCTCAGACAGTTTTTAAGATTAAAATAAATAATTTTTAAAATAGAAATAAATTTGGTGTAACCGTCTGTTTGTTACGTTTGACTTACAGTAACTTTGTAAAATGGGTTATAAATACACAGTATTAAAAAAAAACTTGTAGTAGTTCTGAGCTAATTTATGTAAAGCTAAACCAAAACTTGATGTAAACTAGAACATATACGGATAATTATTTATTTTGTCATCAATTCTAGGGTAATATGTTACATGATGAGAGTAAATTTTATCATTTAGATCTCAGAAAAGTGTTTCAATTCTTCTGTATTAAAAAAAAAAAAATGTTGTTCTGAGCTAATTAATGTAAAGCTAAACCAAAACTTGATGTAAACAAAACAAAAATAAGTTGCAAAATATACAAGTTTGCATAAAATACCCGGAACTAGGTTAGAAAAACTGAAAAATGATTACTGAACGTTGCTCTTCTTTCGTACAAATAGAATACGGAGCAGCCATGATAAACAGCACGACAGCAATAACGAAACTAACCTAGCAGCTTGAAACATGCATAGACATAACAAATAAACAAAATATTCATCATTAACGCAAACAACAGTACTAACAACATAAACAAAAATATAACTAAATTGCAGATTAATAATGGACTTACCCTAGTATTGATGTTCTTCTACACTTAAACATTTAGTAGTACTCTATAGTAGCACTTCCATCCAGTTAAGGTGATTTGACAAAATGGTCATCCTCAATAATCAAAAATGTAAGTGCTACTATAGGTTATTGTAATATAATAACATACTTACTTACTTATTAGCCAACACCCACCCTTGGCAGTTGAGCCATTTAGCTACGAGCTGACCAGTAGAGATGGCCTCCTTGAAGATGGCACTGTTGTAATTCTGGGCTCGGTCTAGGACTATGCAATCATTAAGGTGTTTGGAAATCATAAGTTCACCACCACACAGTAGACACTCTGGAATCAGAAGCACATGGATGTGGTGGAGATGATTCCATTTTTTGGTGCACATTTTTATTAGGGACCTGGAGAACTGTAGTGAACTCAGATACTCGGGCTGAGGGAGGTTTGTTTCTTGCTTGACTAGTTGATCAGGCTTTTCATTAACAGTAATGTTTACATGGCTTGAGATCCACTGGAAATTAAGTACCCACCCGGCATTTATGAGAGCATTCAGTTTTCTTCTACAGTCTATGGTTCTACTACAGTCAGTCTGTGACTTCCCAGAGAGGTTCAAGATGGCAGTCTTAGAGTCAACAAGGAAAACAGCCTTAGTTAGAGCAGTTAGGTTCTCAAGTTCAATTGCTGCAGCATATAAGGCAGCTACCTCACCGTCGTAGTTGCCAAGGTTAGGCCGACAGCAGAAAATCCCTCAAAATACGAGGTGTGTTCAAAAAATACCCGGAAGGTTTAAATTTCGCGCGTTTGGAGAGTCTGATTGTCAAAAAAAATTTTTATTGTGTTGGTATACATGCCCCTGAAGTATGACACAATTTTCAGCTGTATCATTGTTTACTTTATCTAAGGCAGCCGTTAAGGTTAGATCTGGTTTCATGAGCTCGGCGATTGTAGATTGTTAAAAAAAATGGATCAAAGAATTGTGTAAAAAATGAACTAAAGTGTAGCAAAGTGTGCAAAATTTTAACAAAGACCTATGGTGAGTCTACTATGAAAAAAACATGTATTTACGAGTGGCCACGAAGACATTGGCGTTGATGAAAGCCCGGATGCCCAAGCACACCAACAACCGAAGAAAACATGGAAAAAGTGGAAGCAATGGTTATGAATGATCGCCGAATCACAATCAGAGAAGTCGCTGATGATGTTGGCATATCGATTGGCTCAGAAGTTGCTCAGGAATCACTAAATGAAGCCAGCGACGATACAGGATTACTCAACGTATTATAACAGGTGTCGAAACAAAGGCTCAATCGTCCCAGTGGAAGCATTCTGGCTCTCTAAGACCGAAAAAGGCAAGTGTGGTTGAACGTCAAGGTTATGCTTACTGTCTTCTTTTATTTTAATGGCATAGTGCCTCACGAATTCTTGCCACAAGGTCAAACGATCAATAAAGTGTACTATCTACAGGCGCGTATCTAGCGACTTGCTTTAGGGGGGGGGGGCGATCGATGCATTATATATATATATATATATAATATGTGTGTGTGCGTGCATGTATAAAAAACATGTGACAAAAATGCTTAAAATTTGAAAATATTTAAAGATTTTAATTTTTATAAGTATTATTTATTTAACAATAGAATCAAATATCAAATAAAAATTAAATTCATACTAAAATTAATAGTTTGTAGTTAAATAATAAACTCTAGTCGATGTTTGCGTTTTCTTGCGTAAAGATCAATGACAGAATCTATATCAATTTTTTTTCTCGATTGATATTAAGCAATATTATTAATTTTATAAAAAGCTATTATTATAAAAATTGTTTGTTAATTAATATAAGTAGTTATTCTTCCAACACGAACAATTCCGGAGTCAACTGCGAATATTACGCTTGCAAAATTATGTATTGAAAATCATATCTTCGAGACAAAGCTTCACTAGCGCTATCTGTTGTTAAAACTTTTAGACGTTTACGAGAGTAGGCCGTTTACGAGGGACCGCTTTACATTTTCAAATTAAAAATTAAAATTTTATTTGTTATTTACAATAAAAGACGAATTAACTGAAGTAAATTAAATTAAAATTCGAGCGTATTTATAAACATAGACTAGCATTTGATAAGTCATTCTATTTTTGTAATTATTCAAAGTGCATTACAATGTTACAAAATTATTATTATATTTATTACAGTTAGGATTTTATATTTGATAATATATAATAACTAAATTATCGAAAAAAGTCCTAATTTAATAATATTTTGTCGATTTTCAACCCAAAGTTCTTGACGGTTGGGGGCGGCGATCGCGCCTGATCTACAAATTCAACGCCGTTTGCGTGAAGCAGTGCAAAGAAAATGTCCAGATTTGTGGCAAAACAATTCATGGCTTTTGCATCACGATAATGAACCGGCTCACATATCGTTGCTTGTTCGTGATTTATTGGCGAAAAATAACACTGTAATGATGCCCCAACCTCCATATTCGCCAGATATGACCCCTTGTGACTTTTACCTTTTTCCAAAAATAAAAAAAACCTTAAAGGGTCGTCATTTCACAAGCCATAGATGACATTAAAAGTGCATCGCTGAAAGAGCTCAAAGCTATCCCAAAGAGTTCCAGAAGTGTTTTGAGAATTGGAAAAAGCGCTGGCATAAGTGCATAATATTTAGTGGGGACTACTTTGAAGGGGACAATATCAATGTAGATGAATAAATAAATATTTTTTCAAAAAACAAAAATTCCGGGTATTTTTTGAACACAGGGGTATATGGAGTAGTATGCAGCTCCTGATTAAGGTATGGATCATGCATCAGTGTAAATTTTGAGCTATTCTGGTGCAGGGTATTTTTCATTGATAGTTTGGAGAGCTGCACTTCTAAGCTCCTGTCTGAAGATGCATAATATATACTATCATACATAATATACTAACATATGTTCAATTGTTTTTTGTCTATTAATGTGTTATAGTCTGAGTTGACAATGATAAACAATTTTTCCAAAACAGATGATTTTTCCAAAACATTATTTAGATAAAAAGTATCGGTGCAAAATATTAGGACTTGTATCTGAGCGGGCCAAAATTTAAAATTAATATTATTTAGGTCTTATACTAGTGCCTGGCTATAAAAGATACTATTAAATATAGAGATTATATTAAACTCCATTAAGCATTAAGGTCTTACAGAACTTTATAACTGTATTTCTGTCTTCCTAAGCTTATTGTACAATTGCAATTTCTTCCTTGTCCAATACAATATACTCCCTTGGACTTATAAACAGAATTTTTATGAGTTAAATGTTTTCTTGACTAACACTTAAAACTAATGTTTTAATACCCATTTCAATACATATTACAAAACATCCCTATTCCACATCCCCTACATCCATAAATCACATACCTGGAATCTTGAGTAAAAATAGGAAGAAGTAAGTCAACTTGTCAATGAAACGACAGTTTAAAAATTTAGTACAATATCTTAAATTATATGTATTTAAAGCCATCAACACCATAATCTCTCAAATGTTAAAACATTTCATTGAAATAAAAAATATTTGTAGGTAATTATAATTTTATAAAATATAATATGATAAAAAAAACTGCAACTAATTTCATGTCTCAGTTATAGGAAAGGTTTTTTTTAAAGAATCATACAGTGATTATAGCATACAGTTAGGTTTCAATATACAAATAGTATGATGAAGTATTAAAAAAATTGTTGCTTTTTCAGATCATAATCCATGGTACTTGCACTCATATCAATATAATGATCTAAACCGGCCAATATCCTTGTCAAGGGAAATACCCCGAGAAGGCAATAAATCGAGAAACACAGATACAGGTAAATTTGTTATTCCTATCATATAATACGTCTTTTCTCAACTATTTATTAACAATTCTATAATAACAAATTTGTTTCACTTGTAACCAAGTTATGTATGATCTAACATAATACTATTAATGGAAAGGATTAATAAAAAAAATTTAATGGCAAGTAGCAGATTTATTTCAGATGTTTTTTTTTCAATTGTAAAAGGTGTTCTGTACTACAGACCATCTATTTGGTCTTCCAAAGTTTGCATTGATTATATAGTGTTCATATATATATATATATATATATATATATATATATATATATATATATATATATATATATATAGTTTTGGTTGGTAAAGATTATTTAGATTTTTTGGACTAAGAGACTGACAGACTTACCTTGGTAAGAGTCCACACTGTAGTCTTGAAATAGAAACACATAAAAGCACTTAAACAATGATATATTTCAACCACACAGTGGTCTTTATCAATCGAAGAGAAAACACAAAAAGAAATATGAGAGAATGGAATAAAATAAATATAAGTTGTAATCACAGATTGTGTAGAGTAGAAATCAGATGACACAGATGCACAGATTAAAGATATAAATATATATAAATTGTTTCCATGAGCATATAAGTGATTATAGTTTATATAAGTCTGTCAGGGGAAAAGAGATAAGGCTATTAGGAGAAAAAAAAAAAATTAATGGATTTATCTGATGTTGAGGTTAGGGGATTCTCTGGACTTGGTATACCACTGGTATGATAGTTCCCACCTTCTCAGTTCTGAGGGATTGCAATCAAGGGGGAGTGATTTAATTATTTTTGTAGTATAGCAGTCATCAAAAGTTGCGATGTTGTGACTCGCTGCATGTTGAGATGTTGGTCTATTCATTTTCATAATTTTAACATCATGTCTGTGTCCATTCATTCTGATATTCAGACCATCCATGGTCAGGCCTATGTACTGTGCTGAGCAAAGTTTACATTGTAGCTGGTATATGACATTTTTCGATGTACAATTATGATGACCCTGTATTTTGAAGACCATTTTTGTTGTTTGGCTGTTGAAACTATTTGCTGAGGGGTGTATTGGACACGCCTTGCATCTAGGTCTATTGCATGGGAAGGAGCCATGAGGAAGTTTGTGTGGTTTCTCTGCATCAGGGTCTGGTAGTTTAGGATGTACTAGGATGTTTTTCAAGTTGGGAGGTTGCTTGTACCAAATTTGCGGTGGATCGGTGAAAAGATTTTTGGTGTGGACGGAAGCTTGAAGAATTTTGAAGCCATCTCTCAATATCTTGTTGAGTTTATGTAGACCAGGATGGTAGTCTGTTATTAAAGACAGTTTATTTTGTTCTGTTTGTGGTTTATGGTGAACCGAGGATTGAGCTGAATGAATTTGGTTTTCAATGAGTTTTTTTGGGTATCCTCTTCTCTAGAAGGCTGTTAATATCTTTCTATTAATATCTTCCAATTCCCTATCATTCGAACAGATTCTCTTACCTCTGATGTGGAATGAATCGTTTTATGTTTATTGGGTGGTTGCTGTCGAAATGGAGATATTGTAGGTGGTTTGTCGGTTTGATGTGAATTCCTGTGTTGATATTTCCATTCTGGAGTGTTACCTCTACATCCAAAAAGGTGATGGCTGATGTAGATTTCTCCCAGGTAAATTGAAGTGTGGAGAATTGTGTCAGGCTGTCTAAAAATGACATCTTCCTAATTTGGACACAGGATGCTTCAACACTTGAAGCCTCCTAATAGCCTTATCTCTTTTCCCCTGACAGACTTATATAAACTATAATCACTCATATGCTCATGGAAACAATTTATATCTTTAATCTGTGCATCTGTGTCATCTGATTTCTACTCTAAACAATCTGTGATTACAACTTATATTTATTTTATTTCATTCTCTCATATTTCTTTTTGTGTTTTCTCTTCGATTGATAAAGACCACTGTGTGGTTGAAATATATCATTGTTTAAGTGCTTTTATGTGTTTCTATTTCAAGACTACAGTGTGGACTCTTACCAAGGTAAGTCTGTCAGCCTCCTAGTCCAAAAAATCTATATATATATATATATATATATATATATATATATATATATATATATATATATATATATATATATGAGGTTAATATATTACTATTGTAAGTAATTTTATCCACCATTAAGTTGCAATGATTTTTGCACATAAAATCATTGCACTTAATGGTGGATAAAATTACTTACAATAGGAATATATTAACTTCATAAAGTCAGTGCAACGGAAAAACAATGGATAACGTAAAATATCAAGAATATATATATATATATATATATATATATATATATATATATATATATATATATATATATATGAGGTTAATATATTACTATTGTAAGTAATTTTATCCACCATTAAGTTGCAATGATTTTTGCACATAAAATCATTGCACTTAATGGTGGATAAAATTACTTACAATAGGAATATATTAACTTCATAAAGTCAGTGCAACGGAAAAACAATGGATAACGTAAAATATCAAGAATATATATATATATATATATATATATATATATATATATCGCAATATGTATTCTTGTGTACTAATAAAGAACTAAGTCAAAATACAATTACAAGAATTATAATAGAATTTACAATTCAAAGCTTTTTGTTGGCTAACAGTACCAATTAACAGTACCAATTCAATTATAATTCTTGTATTTGTATTTTGACTTAGTTCTTTATATATATTTAAAGAACATATAAGGATACATATATATATCACAACTGCACTCGTCCATAGTGCATTATTATGTCTTGTAGTAGGTTTTCCAACCATAGTGCATTAGCACAAAGTATCAAAAGAAATAGTTTTGACGCTAGTTCAATCCACTAGATTCTAGGGTTACTAATGTCATGGCAACAGTCAAATCAGTAAATGTTGATAATTTAAATCACAGACTATTTACTTTCTCTTCTATTACTGGTTTAGGTTGAGGTTCAGTAATTCAGTTTTATAACATTTACTGATTTATATTTTGCCTTGGCAGTAGAGACCCTAGGATCTAGTGATTAAGTTGCGATTAAATGATTTGTGATTAAGCTATTGCCTTTTTATGCTATTATACTGACACTCAGTCTATGTTTCTATTCTCAATGCATATGGGCAGGGTAGTTTATATACAAGGTTCAAATGAATTGAATGGATTATTTTAAACTGAAGTTTTATGTAGTAATATATATTCATTTACATATTATATATAAATGAATCACTTATTATTTTGCAAACTTGCCATAGTAGCGCTTACTTATATTTGTTGATGACAATCGTTTCAAGAGATGTGTCCCATTGTAAACTTAGATTGTAACTCTAGTTACGGTCTGAGTTGACAATGGGAGACATCTCACAAAATGGCCATCCTCAACAAAATATAAGTAAGTGCTACTATAGGCAGTTTGTTAAATATTTTCAAGTGTTTTAGTGAAAACTAGTAGCTCACATGAAGTTGGAATCAACAAATATATATAAATGAATGTTTGTCTGAATGTATTTATGAGCTTTGTACATTACTAAACACTGTTCCAATCACCATAAAACTTTGGGAAATTGTTGAATACATTCCTGGAAAGGTATCTGGCATATTAAGTCTATCCAAATCTAATTTTTGAGATCCCTAGAAAGAAAAATTATGTTCGCACCATGCAGCAAAAATGAGAGTAGCACCAGTGAAGTTGTTCACCTCATGGTAATATACTTCAACAAAAAATACACATTTACTAGGCAAAGTCAATCTAAATGTATTAATATGAATGTATTTAGAAATATTTCACAAGAAAATTCCGATATCTCGAGCTCAGTAATTAAAGGACGATTAACTACTCTAAGTAGAATATCTATTCGCTCGTTAAGGAAATTAGTGATGGAAGAAAAGCAACTAGGAGAAAATAAGTTGTTCAGTACAGCAAGTAAAACTAGACCCAATAAATAAAAAAGCCAAATATTTATCATTATCAAAAATTTGCAATTCGAAGCATAGTTCATAATTTTCACACAACTCATCATAGACTACCAACGTTGCAAAGTTTGTTTAAAGTCGTAAATCTTGAACATCTGAAATTAAAATTAAATTTTAATCACAAAAATTTTTGGAAAATATTAAGGGAAATGGGATTCTGTTGGAAAGAAACATAGAATAACAGGATGATTAATCGAAAAACATGACATACGTTTCAATCGAGTATTATATTTAAACAATACACTTCGACAATATAGGGCAGAAAATAGAACAATCATATATATATAGTAGAAGTTAATATATTACTATTGTAAGTAATTTTATCCATCATTAAGTGCAATGATTTTACCTTACACTTTGCACTTACTTTGCACTTAATGGTGGATAAAATTACTTACAATAGCAATATATTAACTTCATAAAGTCAGTGCAACAGAAAAAAAAATGGATAACGTAAAATATCAAGAATATATATATAGAAAAACATAAAACGATCCATTCCATACAGTCAAGCAATCAGGGGTAAGAGAATCTGTTCGAATGATAGGGAATTGGAAGATTTTAATAGAAAGATATCAACAGCCTTCCAGAGAAGAGGATACCCAAAAAGACTCATTGAAAACCAAATTCATTCAGCACAATCCTCGGTTCGCCCCAAACCACAAACAGAACAAAATAAACTGTCTTTAATAACAGACTACCATCCTGGTCTACATAAACTCAACAAGATATTGAGAGATGGCTTCAAAATTCTTCAAGCTTCCGTCCACACCAAAAATCTTTTCACCGATCCACCGCAAATTTGGTACAAGCAACCTCCCAACTTGAAAAACATCCTAGTACATCCTAAACTACCAGACCCTGATGCAGAGAAACCACACAAACTTCCTCATGGCTCCTTCCCATGCAATAGACCTAGATGCAAGACGTGTCCAATACACCCCTCAGCAAATAGTTTCAACAGCCAAACATCAAAAATGGTCTTCAAAATACAGGGTCATCATAATTGTACATCGAAAAATGTCATATACCAGCTACAATGTAAACTTTGCTCAGCACAGTACATAGGCCTGACCACGGATGGTCTGAATATCAGAATATGAATGGCCACAGACATGATGTTAAAATTATGAATATGGATAGACCAACAGCTCAACATGCTGCAAGTCACAACATCACAACTTTTGATGACTGCTATACCACAAAAATAATTAAATCACTCCCCCCTGATTGCAATCCCTCAGAACTGAGAAGGTGGGAACTATCATACCAGTGGTATACCAAGTCCAGAGAATCCCCTAACCTCAACATCAGATAAATCCATTCATTTTGTGTGCTTTGTTTTTTTTTTCTTTTCCAAATAGCCTTATCTCTTTTCCCCTGACAGACTTATATAAACTATAATCACTCATATGCTCATGGAAACAATATATATATCTTTAATCTGTGCATCTGTGACATCTGATTTCTACTCTACACAATCTGTGATTACAATTATTTTATTTCATTCTCTCATATTTCTTTTTGTGTTTTCTCTTCGATTGACAAAGACCACTGTGTGGTTGAAATATATCATTGTTTAAGTGCTTTTATGTGTTTCTATTTCAAGACTACATAGTGGACTCTTACCAAGGTAAGTCTGTCAGTCTCCTAGTCCAAATAATCTATATATATATATATATATATATATATATATATATATATATATATATATATATATATGTATGTATATATATTGATATATATATATATATATATATATATATATATATATATGTATATATATATTGATATTTTACGTTGTCCATTATTTTTCCGTTGCACTGACTATATGAATTTTATATAACACTTTTGTGATTCGGCAATGGTCAAGTGACCGAAAGGTGCCTCATCAAACAAGGTAAAATTATTGCACTTAGTGGTGGATGAAAGTATTTACAATAGTAATATATCAACTTTATATATATATATATATATATATATATATATATATATATATATATAGTTAGTTTTGGTTGGTAAAGATTATTTAGATTTTTTGGACTAGGAGACTGACAGATTTACCTTGGTAAGAGTCCACTCTGTAGTCTTGAAATAGAAACACATAAAAGCACTTAACCAATGATATATTTCAACCACACAGTGGTCTTTGTCAATCAAGGAGAAAACAAAAAGAAATATGAGAGAATGAAATAAAATAAAAATAAGTTGTAATCACAGATTGTGTAGAAATCAAATGTCACAGATGCACAGATTAAAGATATATGTATTGTTTTTATGAGCATATGAGTGATTATGGCTCATATAAGTCTGTCAGGGGAAAAGGGATTGGAGACGTCTGGAGAGGCTGTTAGGAAAAAAAAGTGAATGGATTTATCTGGTGTCGAGGTTAGGGGATTCTCTGGACTTGGTATACCACTGATATAATAGTTCCCATCTTCTCAGTTCTGAGGGATTGCAATCAGAGGGGAGTGCTTTAATTATTTTTGTGGTATAGCAGTCATCAAAAGTTGTGATGTTGTGACTCGCAGCATGTTCAGCTGTTGGCCTATCCATATTCATAATTTTAACATCATGTCTGTGGCCATTCATTCTGATATTCAGACCATCCGTGGTCAGGCCTATGTACTGTGGTAAGCAAAATTTACATTGTAGCTGGTATATGACATTTTTCGATGTACAATTATGATGACCCTGTATTTTGAAGACCATTTTTGTTGTTTGGCTGTTGAAACTATTTGCTGAGGGGTGTATTGGACACGTCTTGCATCTAGGTCTATTGCATGGGAAGGAGCCATGAGGAAGTTTGTGTGGTTTCTGTGCATCAGGGTCTGGTAGTTTAGGATGTACTAGGATGATTTTCAAGTTGGGAGATGGTTTGTACCAAATTTGAGGTGGATCGGTGAAAAGATTTTTGGTGTGGACGGAAGCTTGAAGAATTTTGAAGCCATCTCTCAATATCTTGTTGAGTTTATGTAGACCAGGATGGTAGTCTGTTATTAAAGACAGTTTATTTTGTTCTGTTTGTGGTTTATGGTGAACCGAGGATTGTGCTGAATGAATTTGGTTTTCAATGAGTCTTTTTGGGTATCTTCTTCTCTGGAAGGTTGTTGATATCTTTCTATTAAAATCTTCCAATTCCCTATCATTTGAACAGATTCTCTTATCCAAGTTTTCTTTATTTGAAGGTAGTTCCTTCCCTCAAACTGAAAGTTGGGAGGATGAATATATATATATATATATAAATATACATATTTATAAATGAATCACTTGTAAATATTTTACAAACTTACTACAAACCAGCACAAACGTGCTACTTATAGTAGCACTTTCTTATATTTATTGAGGTCGGCCGTTTTGTGAGATGTGTCCCATTGTCAACTCAAAGTGTAAGAAATGTGGAAACAATGTTATTATTTTTTATATGGTGCTAATTGTTTTAAATACAATTCAGTGTTGACATACAAGTAGTATAATTAAGTATTAAAACCAATCGTTACACTTTCAGATTTTATTCCTTGGTACTTTGACGTGTTTGAATATGATGAATCAAATAGGCCAATACTCTTGTCCGAGAAAACACTTGAAGAAGACAATGAATCCAGAAACGTATATACAGGTAAATTTGTTATTCCTATGTAACAATTTTATTCAACTGTTTTAAAAAAAAGACCTACAGGAAAAAGTTTATTTCAATATACATTTATGTATAGTCTAGCATAATCCCTCTAATAATTAATCAAAAGTAGCAGAAAGGATTCAAATGAATATTTTTTTATATTTAATTGACACTAATAACTAATGAGAAGTAGCAAAATGGATTCAAATGAATATTTTTTTTTATATATAATTGTCTCAAGGTTTCCTGTACTGTAGACATTCTATTAGGCCTTCCAAAGTTAACATTCGTAATTTCTTAGTACATATCTATCACAATTAATTGCACTCATGCTTAGCACATTAACAAAGAATGAAAAAATATCACGAACTATTAAAAGAGAATAGTTTTGAGACTTGTTTAATCAATTGCTAAAGTCATGGCTTTAGTGAAATCAGTAAATGCTGTAAAGTTGAACTACTGACTACTTACTCTCTCTTCCCTTACAGGTTTGGGTTGGGGTTCAGTAATTACCTTAGCAGTAGTGACACTAGGATCTAGTGATTAAACATATTAAACATTTGAGAATCAGTCACTGGACTTTATTTATAAAAAAAAACAACTTGCAGAGATTTAAGTTTATCAATTGATATTTAAAATATGCTTATTTGCTGTTGTTTGTTTTTGAACAATATTTATTTACTTTCTGTAAATCTGAGAATTACTTGAACATTAATTATTTGTTTTCTGACATATGTTTTCGATACTATTTTTGATTTGTTAATTTTTAACCAGTTTCACTTACAACCCGTGATGCTGGGTTAATTTTTATATCTTTTCCTATCCAAAACTAGCTAATTATTCTATTTTAGTATTCAAACAAACTTAACAGTTCCTTAATCACAATTACTGTAACATATAAAACCCTTAGGAAAAATTTGTATTAATTTAGACCACTTTATTTGTTTACAAAGAACATCATTGTTTATCTGTATATTAATTTTATTTCAGTATACTTTGTAACAACCCTTTTCATAAGTTTTTTTACCTCTAATATAAATAAAGCCATTACTTGTATAACATAGTTTCTTCATTATGTTTTTAAATTTAAAAGAATTACTTGAATTATAATTTTCCACAAAATATATTGAATTTACGAAATTTTAGATTTGAACAAGAAGAAAGCAACTACCTTTTAATTCCTTAATTTCTTCGTCATCTGGGTCCTTCGAGATTCCATAGTATGGGGTGACCATATTTTGTGGCATGTAACTTCTTTCCTGGTCTGCCTTTTTCACACTCACCTGTTCAGCGTCACTGCGAATTTAATTTTTAAATGTTTACATTTCTTATCCCTGTTTTTCTAATTGAGTTTCACTGATTTTATTCCCGATTTTAAAACAGTTTCTTGATAACTTGATGTTTAATTTTTTATTGTTTTCACTTTTAAGTTTTAAAATTTATTTTAGCGAATTTTTTGATTTAACTTCTGTATTTTTATCTATTTGAAATGCACAAAATTTTGATTGAATTTAGCCAATTTTAGGACCGAAATCCCTAAAAAGGCTTGGGAATCGCACAGTTACATTTTTACAGTCACCTATTTATCGCACGTGTTATTTAGCACATGATGTTAGAATTTAACACTTTTAAATCATAAAAAGCGGAGTAAGACAAATGCCGTCTAGCGTTGGTCATATCTCCAGACTTAATGACTATTCTCTCTTTCTGTTTTCAAAACTCTCCCCATTTCTTCGGACCTCACCTAATGTCTCTGATCCAATCAGCAACCTTGTTAAAAAGTGTCGTAGAACCAAACGAGATACCCCTAAAAAGGGTATGATCCCTATGTCGCTATTTCCGGTATTGAAAAACTTTTATAGTTTAGTTTAAACATTTAAATTTGAAGTTTCTTGATGTAATCATCTTGAATTAAGTAGTGTAAAATTAATTTAAATTTGGCCGTAACTTTTTAAATTTTGAATTTTGGAGATTTTCTTATGCTTTAAGTTCTTTATAATTTTTCTTTTTGCACATTTTCAAATGTTGATGAACTTTCTACATGAATTTTGACTTTTCTTTCCTTTTTCTCTGTTGCTACATTTATCTCCTTCAAATCAAAAGTTTAAAAAAATACCCCCCCCCCCTTTAAAAATAGCTTTACTTTGTAATAGCTGCTTATGGCACTGTATTTATATTTATATTTTATTGTCGAAAATTAAAATTTTATATATCTTATATTTAAAATTTACATTGTAATGCTTAAATTCTCAATTTAAGCCTATTACAACACACACACACACACACACACACACACACACACATAAACACACATACGCACACACAAATACCGTATATATATATATACAAGGTGAGGCTTGAAAAAAACCAAACTAGCACAGGTGAAACAATAAAACGAATGCAATAAGGCTGAAAGTCGCTGGCCTGTCATGTGACTCTTGCTCCGCCTACTGCTCGAGTTTCATCTGCCTCCTGCAGTCAGTCTGCCCGTGGCGTCTGTTCTAAGTAGTTGATGTTTTGTCTGTGCGTCGGAAAAATGTTGAGTGTACAGAAAGAACAGCGTGTTAACATCAAATTTCTTTTCAAACTTGGAAAATCTGCAAGTGAAACATTTGTAATGTTGCAACAAGTGTACGGCGATGATTGTTTATCGCGAACACAAGTGTTTGAGTGGTTTAAACGATTTAAAGATGGCCGCAAAGACACAAGTGATGACGCTTGCACTGGCAGACCATTGTCAGCAAAAACTGATGCAAACATTGAAAAAATCGGTAAACTTGTTCGAGAAGATCGCCGTTTAACAATCAGAGCAATGTCTGAGTTGACAGGAATTGACAAGGAAAGTGTTAGGCAGATTCTTTATGAAAGTTTCAACATGAACAAAGTGTGTGCAAAAATGGTTCCAAAGTGTCTCACAATTGAACAGAAGGAAAGCCGAAGAATGATTTGTTCTGACATCCTAGAAAACATTGAAAGTGATCCCACCTTTTTACAAAATGTTGTTACTTGTGATGAATCGTGGTTTTTTACTTACGATCCCGAAACCAAACGCCAATCGATGCATTGTAAATCTCCTGATTCTCCACGACAAAAAAAAGCACGAATGTCAAAATCGAAATTCAAGGCAATGATGATTGTTTTTTTTATGTCAAAGGGATTGTACACATTGATTGGGTACCAGAGGGACAAACAGTGAATCAGCATTACTACATTAGCGTCCTGACTACCCTACGTGAGCGAGTACGGAGCAAACAGAACGATTTGTGGAAAAACAAGACATGGATCCTGCACCAAGACAATGCCCCAGCTCACAATGCGTTGTCAGTGAAGACGTTTTTTAGCCAATCACAACATTCCCATCCTTAGACCATCCACCCTACTCACCTGATTTGGCCCCCTGTGATTTTTTTCTTTTCCCTAAAGTCAAGTCAGCTTTGAAAGGAACTAGATTTGAGAGTGTTGAAGCAGTAAAAGAAAATGCGACGGAAGTAATGTATGGACTTACCGAAAATGATCTGCAGCATTGCTATGAACAGTGGAAAATTCGTATGGAGCGGTGTATAGACCGAGGAGGAGAGTACATTGAAGGAGATAACATCAAATTGTAAATAATGGAAAATAAAAATTTTTTATAGCATCAGTTAAGTTTTTTTCTAGCCACACCTCGTATATATATATATATATATATATATATATATATATATATATATATATATATATATATGAATTTTTTGACTAGATAGGAGACTGACAGACTTACCTAGTGGCAATAGTCCAAAACTGCAATCTCTTGGAAATATATAAATAGACATATAAAAAAAAACTTACCACACTATTGAAATATTTTGATCACACAATGATCTTTGTCATTCAAAAAAGAGAAAAAAAAAGACTGAAGTGAACCACAGGTGTGTATAAATATCCAAATCCCACAGATTTACAGATTTATAGTTTAAGATATAGTACTATATGTGATTTGTATAAATATTGATTATTTGATACTAGATGTTAATAGTCTGTCAGAAGGAAGGTAAATGGAGTTGTTAAAAATGGTAGAAGTTAGGGGAAGGGTAAAAAGAGGTTTAACTGATGTTGAGGTTAGGAGGCTCTCTAGATTTGGTGTACCACTTGTATGACAACTCCCATCTTCTCAATTCTGAAGGGTTGCAATCAGGGGGAGGACCTTAATTATTTTGGTGGTATAACAATCATTGAAAGATATGATGTTGTGACTAGCAGCATGTTGAGCAGTTGGCCTGTCTATGTTCATGGGTTTGTGGATTTTAGATATGCCTGATAATATTGGTGCACATGGTTTGAATGGGTATAGTCTTGTGTGGTATTTTAATTTGTTGTTATAGTTTAGGGTATCAAAAGTTTTCATTATTTCCAAATTGGTTGTGTAAAGTTGTGAGTTGATATGGCTTTTTATGGTAGGCACAAACCCGACACACCATTTAGACCACTAATAAATTTCACAACAGCACCATCTTACATAATCGCAAAAATACTAGACAAAATAATAAGATCTAAAATACATATCAACAACACATACAATATAAAAAATGGATACGAATTAATTAATAAAATAAAAACCATAAAAATAAACAGCAACACAAAAATAATAAGTTATGACATAACTAACATGTACCCTAGCATCCCAATAGAAGAAACCATAAAAATAATAAAAAACAAACTAATACAAACGAAAAAAGAAACACAATAGATAGTATCATTACGCTAACCAAACACATATGTAACCAAAATTACTTCCAATTTAACAATAAATACTATAAACAAACAACTGGACTCCCCATGGGTTCACCCATATCATCTGTCATGTCAGAAATATATTTACAACACTTTGAACAAATAATAATTAAACCTATAATAAACACACACAATATTTCACTATGGACAAGGTATGTAGATGATATACTTGTAATATACCAACCTACCATTCACAACGAACACATCATAATATTAAACAAACTAAATACATACAACAAAAACATACAATTCACCTTTGAAACAGAAACAAATAGAACAGTCAACTATCTCGACATCACATTAAATATAAATGATAATAAAATAGAAACTACAGTATACAGGAAACCTACTTCCAACAACACTACAATACACTACAAATCTAACCACCCCTGGACACACAAAATTAACACTTACAATAACATGATAAATAAAGCAATAAAATACACACAGGATAACAAACAAAAATTAAATGAAGAATTAGGATAACATTACAAAAATAGCAATAGAAAATGGATACAACAAACACCTTATAAAAAATATATACAATAAATTCACAAAAAAACCTAACCTCAACACAACACTACAACCGGAACACAAAAATAATAAAAATAAAAAAATCTACCTAAAATATAAATACACCAATAACAAAATAGAAAAAATAACAAATATATACAACAAAGAATACTACACTCCAACATACAAACCAAACAACAAAATAATAAAATATCTTAATAACACAAACCACAAAACAAATTTAGAAAAACATAACCTATCAGGAATTTACAAAATTACATGTAACAACTGTAACGCATTTTACATAGGGAAAACAACCAGATCATTTAAAATAAGATTCGAAGAACATTATAGAGCATTCAAAAACAAAAATTCTAAAGTATCAAATGTTGCAGCACACCTAATATCACATAAACATGAAATAACAAATTACGAAAATAACCTAACCATACTTGAAATAAATAATAACCCAATAGAACTAAACTCACTAGAAAAATACCACATTTATAAAAACATACACAACAATTTAATGAACCTACAAACAACATATACAGAAGACATACTATTCAAAAACATAATACACAAGACACAAGAGGAAATGTATATGACATCAACAATTACCAACACGACGCACCAAACATCCGCACCAGAAAAATTAAGAAAAAATAATCAGTGATTCGACAATGGTCAAGTGACCGAAAGGCGCCTCATCACTCAAGGTAAAATCATTGCACTTAATAATAGATAAAATTACTTACAATAGTAATATATTAACTTCATAAAGTCAGTGCAACGGAAAAACAATGGATAACGTAAAATATCAAGAATATATATATATATATATATATAGATTTTTTGGACTAGGAGACTGACAGACTTACCTTGGTAAGAGTCCACTCTGTAGTCTTGAAATAGAAACACATAAAAGCACTTAAACAATGATATATTTCAACCACACAGTGGTCTTTGTCAATCGAAGAGAAAACACAAAAAGAAATATGAGAGAATGAAATAAAATAATTGTAATCACAGATTGTGTAGAGTAGAAATCAGATGTCACAGGTGCACAGATTAAAGATATATATATTGTTTCCATGAACATATGAGTGATTATAGTTTATATAAGTCTGTCAGGGGAAAAGAGATAAGGCTATTTGGGGGTGAATGGATTTATCTGATGTTGAGGTTAGGGGATTCTCTGGACTTGGTATACCACTGGTATGGTAGTTCCCACCTTCTCAGTTCTGAGGGATTGCAATCAGGGGGGAGTGATTTAATTATTTTTGTGGTATAGCAGTCATCAAAAGTTGTGATGTTGTGACTCGCAGCATGTTGAGCTGTTGGCCTATCCATATTCATAGTTTTAACATCATGTCTGTGGCCATTCATTCTGATATTCAGACCATCCGTGGTCAGGCCTATGTACTGTGCTGAGCAAAGTTTACATTGTAGCTGGTATATGACATTTTTCGATGTACAATTATGATGACCCTGTATTTTGAAGACCATTTTTGTTGTTTGGCTGTTGAAACTATTTGCTGAGGGGTGTATTGGACACGTCTTGTATCTAGATCTATTGCATGGGAGGGAGCCATGAGGAAGTTTGTGTGGTTTCTCTGCATCAGGGTCTGGTAGTTTAGGATGTACTAGGATGTTTTTCAAGTTGGGAGGTTGCTTGTACCAAATTTGCGGTGGATCGGTGAAAAGATTTTTGGTGTGGACGGAAGCTTGAAGAATTTTGAAGCCATCTCTCAATATCTTGTTGAGTTTATGTAGACCAGGATGGTAGTCTGTTATTAAAGACAGTTTATTTTGTTCTGTTTGTGGTTTATGGTGAACCGAGGATTGAGCTGAATGAATTTGGTTTTCAATGAGTTTTTTTGGGTATCCTCTTCTCTGGAAGGCTGTTGATATCTTTCTATTAAAATCTTCCAATTCCCTATCATTCGAACAGATTCTCTTACTCCTGATTGCTTGACTGTATGGAATGGATCGTTTTATGTTTATTGGGTGGTTGCTGTCGAAATGGAGATATTGTAGGTGGTTTGTCGGTTTGATGTGAATTCCTGTGTTGATATTTCCATTCTGGAGTGTTACCTCTACATCCAAAAAGGTGATGGCTGATGTAGATTTCTCCCAGGTAAATTGAAGTGTTGTGAATTGTGTCAGGCTGTCTAAAAATGCCTCAAGTGTTGAAGCATGCTGTGTCCAAATTAGGAAGATGTCATCTATATATCTATACCAAAATAATGGCTGGTGTGTTTGTGTCTTTAGAAAATTTTCTTCCAACAATCCCATGTACAGATTTGCGTACGATGGTGCCATTCTGGTGCCCATTGCTGTTCCCTTTATTTGAAGGTAGTTCCTTCCCTCAAACTGAAAGTTGTTCTTCTCGAGGATGAACCTGGTCAGGTTCACAAGAAAAGGTGTAGTGGGAGAAGGCTTGCCTGGGCGTTTGTTTAGAAAATTCTCTATTGCAGATAGGCCGTGTGCATGAGGGATGTTGGTATAGAGAGAGGTGACATCTATGGTGACCAAAATAGTTACCGGGGGTAGAGGTACAGATATTTGTGAGAGTCGATCTATGAAATGGTTGGTGTCCTGGGTATGTGATGGAAGGTTCTTTACTAAGGGTTGAAGGTGTGAGTCGAGGAAAGCTGAAATTCTTTCCGTTACTGAATTGCAGCCAGCAATTATTGGTCTACCAGGTGGAGGGATTATGTTTTTGTGGATCTTTGGTAATATATAGAATTGAGGAGTAGAGCGGTTTTCATTATATATTAATTTTAAAGATGTTTCCGATATATTTTGTTCAGGAGCTGTATATTTGAGTAGGTCCGAGAGTAAATTGTTGAATTCTGTAGTAGGGTTATCTGTAAGTGTTTTGTATGTTGTGATGTCTAACAGTTGCTTATTTGCTTCTTTGATGTAGTCTTCTTTATTCATGATGACAGTGGTTGAACCTTTATCTGCTGGAAGAATCATAATATCTTTATTGTTTTTCAACGAAAATATTGCCGCTTTTTCTAATTTGGTAAGGTTAGGTTTAGTCTTCAGATTTTTAGTGAAATTTATATCGGCTTATAAATTATTATATAAATTATTATTAATTATTATATATATATATATATATATATATATATATATATATATATATATATATATATATATGAAAGTGGTGATCCCATTGCTAAGCCATCTATTTGTTTATAAATCTTATTATTAAATATGAAATAGTTTTGGTTTAGTATGGTCTCTAGGCATTTTGTGATTTGGTTTATGTATTTCGGGTAGGTTTTAAGGTTAATTAATTTGTTTTTTATTATTTGGATGGTTTCGTTTATTGGTATATTAGAGTACATGTATATGATATCAAATGATATAAATTTGGTGTTTTTTGTTATGTTTATTGTTTTTAGTATTTCCGTTAATTTAATTGTGTTTTTATGGTGTATTTATTTTCCAATTTAAGTTCGTGTTTTAGGTTTTTGGCTATTATTTGTGATATTTTATAGGCAGGTTGCAACGTCCCCCCTTTATTTGATTTCCCTTCTCGCAGAATACCAAAATTTTGTTGTTTAAAAAACTTATTCATAAACAAACCAAACATCTGCCAACCACCCCGCTTGTTAAACCGTGCTAAAATCCCTGAGTTACGTGTATATTTCCCACTCATAGGGCCATGCCCAAAACAAGCCTATTCCCGCTGACTACTATTTAAAATCAGTATAAACTCCCCAAAATTGGTTTATCAATTATGTAGGGTCTAGATATAGTCACACATGTCATTTCAATAGTCAGCTGGAAAGAAACACATTTAAAATAATACACAAAATATTCACAGAGTCTTATCACCTGATGATGATCTGCAGAGACAGCAAGGGAACGTGCAAAATATGATCGTGTTTAAATTACCTATTTTAAAAGGTTCCTGTGTCCTTTTAAACACAATCTGCCAGTAGATAAATCTTTGGACTTTTATACAAAAAACCAACTAATCTTTACGCTAGCTCAATGAAGTTAGTTGAGAGAAACTCTTTAAAAACATTAGGCTTTAACTATTATCAATTAATGAAATTTAATTAAACTTGTTTACTGATTTAATAATCATTTTCATATTAGTTGGAAAAAGCTAAACAGTTTTTATTGATTATTCGACACAGGATGAAATGCAAATACTGTTGATTTTTATAACATTTTTAATTTTATTTATTTAAATAAAAAAGAAAATTTATCCTTTCAAATAAAACACAATTATATTGACAAACAATTCACTAAATAACTTGTTGTTTTCCATATTTTAAAATCTTATAAATTCCATATATATAAATTACATTTATATAAACATAAAATTATTTCTCAAATTAGACATAATAAAAATTTATCTTCTATATTAAATTGGTAAATTCATATTTATGACACTTAATTTTTAAATTTATAATATTCAAAAAATTCTTATTTCCTTGAAAATAAATGGCTCATGGCCAAAAACCCTTTGTAAGTTTAATATTTATCATTTGAAATATTCTGATCACATAAATTCATTTCATTAAGCATAAAATTTATTTAATTTTTATAAAGAGTGAAGTCATTGTTTAAGCTTGAATATTTGTTTGAATTTAATAAAATTAACAGACTAAATTTGACGTAATTGGTATCGAATAGAGAAAATGACTTACCAAAGATGTTCCTGCCGGTCCTAGAGTCCCTCGTCTGGATTCCCTGGTCCTTGGACATCGGAAGTCGCCATCCCTGGTTCGTCGGTGGTGGTTTTCCTCCATTCCCGCGTCCTGGAGGCTGAGTCTGGAGCCTTCATTCCTTGGTAGTCCTAGACGTCGGAAGCGTTGAGGTTTGGTCCATCTGGCCTGATGGCGGTCTTACTTGCGGTCCAGCATAGCGTTCCGCGGCACCTCGTATTAAAAATTTATTTCAGACTGTCTCTAAGGTCTTAGAGACCTAGTATATATAGCGGTGAATTTAACCTACCTCACCCCGCCTGCAATACTTGCTATCTTTGGATTTATTCCTTGTACAGGCAAGTCGGGCAACGAATCCGTTTTAGCTTGCAGAGTTTGATTATCATTTTTGGAACACTGAAAAATGTCTATTTTATTAAAACTGCTGTAACTTTTTTGTTTTTTAAGTTTTTCAAATTTTGTTTTCACTAATGTTTATTCTGGCTTATTCTGGTTCTTTTAAAATGCCGATGAAAGTTCTACGTGGTTTGGTTCTTAAGATAGCTTTTTTAAGCACTTAGAAAATTTTCGCCTCACTCCCGATGGTCAAATTTAGCTAGTTATTACAAATTTATTTTCTAATACTTCTTAATTTAGCTTAATTACTCTATTTATGATTTTATTTAATTCTTCACTCTTTATTATTTTTATAACTCCAAACTTGATTAATTTAAAAATCAACTTTATTACTTAAAAACAGGAAATTATTTATTTCCTATTTGTCACGGTATGTCAGACCGTTACAAGGTGTATTTTTAAAATTTATTAGGGGTCTTATGGGATTGTTGATTTTATGTATTTTGATGAGGGCATCATTTTTGGGGGTTTTGGGTTGTCTATTGTGTATTGGTAAGGGTTATTTTGGCTGAATAAATTGTCATTGTTTTTTTGCTAATTGTATGATTTCATTTTGGTATTTTTTAGTGTTTAGCGTTTTTTTATTCAACCTAATAGACAATATTAACCCCCAAACAAACTTAAAAGACTCTCACAGGGCAGAAAATCCGAAAATAGAACATAACGGTACACCACAGACAACGGAAATTCCACGCAGCTCGCAGTCTACTACAACCCCGCTCAGTATGCCCGAGGATGGAGACAAAACCAGTCTTTGAAAGTTAACTCGCATAAATACCAAGTACGATTCTTGTTTAAGTACATATAGTGAAAGTGATAAGTGAATAAAAGAAAACAGTGTTGCATAACTATATATATATATATATATATATATATATATATATATATATATATATATATATATATATATATATATATAACAAGTACACATAAATAAATTGTATTTTTTATTTAGAACATATAGTGTGTAAGAAAAGTGAAGGTAAATTTATTTTTGCTTGTTGTTATTATCTTGAATTCACTGAATAAATCATAAGTAAATATTGAATAAACTTGATTAAAATTGTCATTGTAATTAGTAACAAATAAACCAACATGCTTTAATCTAAATATAATTTATATGATTTTAGAATCCATCTCTACTTCAGCAAGTGCCACTGACAATGGTCATGATGATAATAAACCTTCCGTCACAAACAAAAATGAACAGACAAAAACTAAGCCAAAATCTCTCCAACTTGAAAAAGATACAAAAGTTTTTAAATCAAATTATCCAGGTAATTATAAATTGTTTTAACATAATTAGTAAAACCTGATTTATTCTGTTCTACACATTATAAAATTAAATTTTAAAATACCTTTTTACTATAACAACGGCACACAGCTGTTTGGGTGCAAGGGTATTTGGAGCTAATTTCATATGAATTTGATGCCCTGAATTCAAATTTGGGG
Organism: Prosapia bicincta; assembly: GCA_036971475.1. Lineage (NCBI taxonomy): Eukaryota > Metazoa > Arthropoda > Insecta > Hemiptera > Cercopidae > Prosapia > Prosapia bicincta. The sequence goes on from JBAIZL010000004.1 coordinate 71,164,912, forward strand.
TTAGTTTTTGCCTAGGAGCTCAAAATTTTAAGATATAACATTTGAGTGAAATATACGTTACACTATTTTAAGTTAATTCAGTGGATGGAATAAAAAACCTCAACATAGAATTTTTGTTGCTATGTTATAATTATATCTGTATTTTATTATATTATTATACTTGTACAAAGAATATTATATACAAAGATAGAGAAAAAAATTATCAACTATATATAACAGCAAAACTATGTATCACTAAACACCATGGAAGCTTCTATTTCGGACTTTCTTAAATTTAAATTAAAACAGTCCCTTTATAAACTCCAGCAGTAATCTGCCATCATGTTTATACCAGGTCTTCCTTTGTAGCAGTTCTCCTTAGTTCTATTATCCTTGTGAATCTTTCACCTTGTTTCTTACTGATGTCTCCTAAATTTTCAGGGAAACTATCCAAGTGGCTGTGTAAATAGTGCACCGACCTCTATCTTAATGCTTATGTTACAGCCAAGAGATTTGAAATTATCGGGAATCTCATTTACAAGTTCAACATAGTTTTCAGCATTGTGTTTGTCCAGTAAACTTTTGGCAACTGGAGCAAATGAAGTCCATGCTTTTTCACCCAGCATTGTTTATGGAATTCCTTAATGAGTTGTTTTATGTGTGGGCTGTCAAATATTCCTGCTTTAATTTTTTCCACACTCAACTGAGGCATTTTCATTTCTATATATGCAAAGCATGATTCGTTCTTATCAAGATCCTTTACAAATTGCTTCATAAGGCCTAACTTGATATGCAGTCGAGGGAAAACTATTTCCTCTCGAGAAATAAAATTTCGTTAATAATATTCTTCTCCCCAACGTTTATGTTTTCTCTCTTGAGCAATTTTTTTTAACCCATTGGTTTTTTTGTCTCTACTACTCCAGAGAATGTAATGTATAACCAGTTTGCTGTCTAAGAAGAAAATTTACCATTTCAAAGTCAATACAAACCATCCATTGATTTCATAAGAAGAAAGCTATGGTGTTGTATTTTTATTTCATTTTTGTTGATTGAGCCATTGGTATTGAATCATATTTGTTCAAATTCAAAGTTTGCTTTGAGGTAACAATAAATAGGCACCAATTATCTGGAAAATATTCAGAAAAGGCAATTTTTTCCAAAAGTTCTCAAATTTTGTAACAAAGTACAAAATTTTTGAAATCTTGTTGCTGTTGATGACGAGCTGGTTGTTAATTACTTATTACACTTTTGCTATTAAGTTAACTTACACTTGGAAGAAACATTTTTGTCTTACGACTTCTTCAGCCTCCTAAGACTTACAGACTTCTAAACCTCAAGGTTGTCATATTGAGAGAAAAATAATACCAGATCTTTTTGTCTTCTGTGGTAAGAGAAGATTTTGGTTTCTTGTTCCAGTAAATTTTTGTAGTTCAACCTAGAAGCTGGTAATTCAGAAGCTTCTTTTGACAGGTTGAGATCTCTGATAAGGTCATTTAACTCATCCTGTTTAAAATGTTGAGGAATTGACGCCATCCCCTCATCACTGGATTTTAAAGGAAATCAGGAAACAGAAGCCTAAGAATAGGCCAAAAATACAGGAACCAATCCTTGAGTATGAGATTTAGTACTACATGTTAAAAATACGTTGATCTAATAAAGTAAAGCTGGCAGAGAAAAACTGATTTTATATTTAGATTCAGCATCCCAATTATAACTTATCTACTTAATCCTAATCAATCAGAAACATACTGCTCTGTCGGGTCTGTCTATTACAAACTGTAAATTTTACAAAAAAATAATCAACTTTGATTGTACCTTTGTGTTCTTAAAATTGTTTAAAAGTATTTTACTTTTTAAAAACGGATTCATTTTAATTTATTTAAATCTTAAACTTGTTAATTTATGATGAATTATTACTGGTTATCAAATAAGAAGTAATTATAATACAGTTAATAAGTAATGAATATTTTTATTTAAATATCCAAAATAACAATTATAAAACAAACAAAAAACGTCAGAACACTACAGGATTTGTTCATACAGCTGTTATAGTCTAGTTAATCTGAATACCATGATTAATTAACTAATTAAATAACTAATCTTAAATGACTAGTTTCAAAATGGCTAATAGGTTGTGTACTTACATAGACCTCAAGGTTTTTATGATATTAAAATTTTTTGAAGAAAAATTAACAAAATATTCATTTTTGGGAGAAACAATTATGTCATCAGAATATAATTTTTTCTAAACATTCTTTACTCTTAATTAAGTCAATCATTATTATGTGTTTAAGTGTTCTTCTAATTCAAAATAATAATTTCGGTTAAATAGTTTTAAATATTTGTTCTGGAAATTGCAAAAACTAAGAAATTTAGAAAACTAAGAAAAACTAGAAATTTAGCCCTGAATGTACTTGACACATCTGGACGAGTAAAGACAAAAACTCATCTTTTGTAAATATCTATTTAAAATAACAATAAAAATAAACTATACATCAAAATAAAGGAGATTAATATTTTTCACAAAATATGCATTTACATTTTTATATCTTAACCTATTCAGAAAATTACATCAATTTATAAAAATATAAATTTTCTTAGATTGTGAACCACTTTGAAATTTAATTATATCACTATATAAACTGTAATGTAAATAAAACTAAAGCATAAAGAAATATCATATAAAAATAAAGTTATTGTAATAAGTTTAGTAGAAAATGTTTCTAAATATGATCATAAGAGCAATGGGTGTTATGCTGCAGCACCCACTCTAGCTTTTGAAAAGGTGTTAAAATCAGGATTGTTAATTTATAGAGTAAAACTAATCTGAGCATTGAGTAAAGTTTAAACTAAAGAGAAATTTTGATCTAAAGGGAAAATACCATGTGTTCAGCTTGCCCACATAGTAAACTGACCTACTTAGTGTTCTACCTCTTACCAAAAAGATATGTAAACATGCCAAAAGTGCATGAATGATACATGGGTTTGCTATATACAGAACTAAAGGGAAAACATATTCTGTCTCTGATACAAGATTAATACTGCAAATAGACATCCCAGTGACAGTAAACATGACTTACCCAAGGTAGTAATGCTTCTGTTTTAAAAACGTTTGTCAGCAAAATGTGGGAGTTAAACATATTATGCTACTGGAGGGTTAAACCACAATATGTAATAGCAAAACCTAATATTTTATTGAAAATAAAAATGTATGGAATTAATTTCATTGAACTGAAATATACTCAGGTTTTGTCAGGATCGGTTGTGCAATTGTCCGGCCCATTGTCTAGCTCTAACTATTTAATTAATCCCCATAGGTAGATGGGCCTTAATGTTAATATAGTACAGTACATTCAGAACATTGTAATGATTTCTTTTAACAGTTTTTTTTTACCAGATCAGTACATTGTTCAATACTGTATGTTAAAGACAAGACTGTTGCTCAAGTGTGTCATATTTTTGTGGTGTTTTTGTGTTCTATGATGTGTTATTGTTCATAGAATGGTTATCAATTATTTGTTTGAAACAATTATAATGTTTGTGGTTGTGTGTGTGTTTTATCTTTAAAAATGTGTTACGGTCGGTATTTATAGTGTATATATTTCTTGAAATTTTCTGTTGTGTTTAGTTTCTTGTTTTTCCTGATGAAACGTAGCATTTTTAGATTTGTGTCAATTTAAAAAAAAAGTTATAAATTTAAAGGTCAATCAAAGGTCAGAGATAAGCAAAATTTACTGCCTACATCTCTATATAAAAAGAGAGGGATGCAAGGTAAATCGGACAAGGGAATATTAGATTTCAAATGAGAATCTTTAAAAGTAAAGTCATGCATGGCTGGTGGCTTAAAACCATAACTGAGATGGATAACTATGAAAATTTTCAATTTCGTCTTTGGATATTCATGGTAGAAATATTGGAAAATTTTATCATTCAATGTCACAATTTAAAGTTAAATTTGAAAGTGTGAATATGTCACCAACAGAAAAGGGGCTTTGTTGATCTTAATCAATACGGGAAGGAACGATACGGAAAATCGAGAATTAACTAAGTTTTGGACAAGTAACGCATAATAATTTAAATCAATTACCATAATTATACAATTTTTGAGTCTTAAGTATTCAAAAGATCTCTAAATGGGAACAAAGTTTCAAAAAACATTTTAAAAGTTTTATAAAAATATACATAATTAAGCGCACAATGAAGCCAAGACTTCTAACAATTATTTTAACATTCTTTAAACTAAATATATGTTTTTTATGTAATACAAAATATTCAATTTTACTAGGGGTGATAAAAAAATACAGATATGAATTTTTATAATGGCAACTGCTGACATATCCATATTATGTAATTTGCATAGTAGCTTGATCTTTTTAAGAGAGGTAGTGCGACAAGTTTTAATACGCTGGAGCTTGACAGTCAGCCGCTAGAGTGAGGTCATGTTTATTGTGTCTGTCACACATCATGGATTTCAAATAAAGCATTAACATCAGATTTTGTTTCAAGTTGCAACAGAATGCCAAAGAAGCTCAAGAAATGTTAAATTCTGTGTATGGGAATAATGTAGTAACTCTGAATACTATGTACAAGTGGTATGACTGATTTAAAAGCGGAAATGAGTTGGTTGAAGACGAACAGCGTTCGGGACATCAATTAACCTTAAAAACAGATGACATTGTGCAAAAATTAGAAACAACTGTTCGTTCAAACAGGCAAATGACTATTTGAGAGCTATCGGAAGATCTTAACATATCGTACGGTTCTGTTCACAGCTTTTTCACCAATAATTTGCAAAAGAGACGAATGAGTGCAAAATTTGTCCCTAGACTTTTGAGTGATGAACAGAAAGAAAATTGTGCATTAGTCTGTACAGAGTTGAAGGATTGCCTTCAAGTAGATACGGACTTCATGGCTAAAATTGTAACTAGAGATGAAAGTTGGGTCTATGGGTAAGACCCTGAGACTAAAGTACAGTGTTCCCAATGGAAAACCAGTGCATCTCCTCACCCTAAAAGGGCACTTCAATCAAAATCAAAGCTCAAGGTCATGTTTATTGTTTTTTTTCGATAATGAGGGCGTAGTGTTATCAGAGTACTTAACCTAACTTTTCAAGAGGAACAACTCTGAATTTTATAAGGATGTATTGCAACGTTTGCGAAACGACATAAGTAACCAGTTGTTACTTATCAGTAAAAGTTTTTACTGGAACAATAATTTTTTAATTCAATGGCAACATCTTTTCAGGTCAAACCAGTGAATTCAGAAGTACACCGAATCTTGTTTACACTTGGTCATAACTTGTCATGAGAGGTAGAAAATTTGTATTGCGTCATACTGGGCATGACCAAGTTTGATGGAGCTCTGAGTTCCGTAGGCCAAACATGAAATAAAACTAAATTGTTTGCAAATTTTAGAAGTTTGTAGAATTTGTAAACAATTTGTGGAGTTTGATCTATTTTAAAATTAGGCTTATTATGTATACATATCTTTATCTGAAGCTCGCAGCACCAGTGTTGTTTGTTACTTCATTTAGGATTAGTCTGTGGGAAGATGAATAGACTTTAGACAATGTTACAAATGGGTTGATCACTCTGTGTTTAAATTCATTATCAGATTTCTATAATAAAATATTTTCAATTTATGTTAAAATTAATATTGTCTTTACTTTATCCGTAACCTAAAGTTTATCTTGATTTTATAATTTCTGTTTGTTTTGCAGTTCACGTGAGGTTACAAAAAATTGTTTCTTATTCCTGTTTTATTTATTTAACAATTTTTTTTTTATTTTTCATTATATTATTACCATAATATTTATTGGCACATTTGATGTACTTCTTTATTGGTCTACAAATTCGACATTCAAAACAATTAACTCAGTAAAGAAGAAATATTCAGTTTGTTTATAATGTTTAAACAAGGCAATGTTACGTAATTACAGAGGGGTGTACAGCTTGGGTGGGCTGTAAGAAAGACAAAGCGCGGGTAAGCAACAAAGAATGGCGGTAAGGTTGCTAAGCGTGATGCAATCATATGTGACGTAACATTAGCTTAGCACCATCACAAAGGGGCAACTTTAAAAGGCACTGAATAAACGAAACACAATTTATAATCAAAGTAAGGGGGCGATCACTGAATTTAACACATATCATTAAGTAAAGTTATAGGATAAAGATTAGCTGAGGACTTACCCTGAGGGAGGGTGTGCGCAATTTGTAACGAAGTCTTGTAGAGATGCAACTTCCCCAGTACTGGGTTTCATGTACAGTAGACACGTCCAGGCGATGAATTGCGCTAAAACTAGGGTAAAATCATGAGTACAGTTCACTGAATTAAAGCTATAAGCTACTTGCAAAGATACTGCCACGAGGCAGTACACTGAGTGAATGTTCAAAGAGGAAAACCATGGCAAACTCCTAGGGTAGGTCACTGCTAGTTATCAAACGTAATACACAACGATTGCACAAAGTTTCACACTAGTTATTAGAGAACACTGACGAGGTTGACTGAAAATTAACACTTGTAAGAATTGCGCAGTACATTTTACGTTACTTGCGGTACGGGTTATATCGACAAGACGGAAAAGACGACTGACTAAAACCGTAGTGGTAAAGATAAGGAAGGGGAAATTAGGTCAGGGGTGCCAACCTAAATCCTGAAGCATTTATTCAATGCTGGCCAAACAGTTGACCAAAGGTCAAATGAAATAAAATCAAGATGCTCCCGGCACAGCTGAGTGGGTCGCGGAAAAATACGAAAACCTGACTTAAACAGAGGGGGATGGTACTACCATTACAGGGGGGTTAAAAATCATCCATTTTACTGTTACGTAATTACAGAGGGGGATGGTACTACCATTACAGAGGGGTTAAAAATCATCTATTTTACTGTTACGTAATTTAGGGACGACCCGTTTTTGAAATACAAAATTATTCACTGTATTTTTTTATCAAAGTGGTATGTCTTGTTTAATTAAAAGTTATTTCAGGATATGTAGTATGTTTTGTAAACATTGCATGTGCATAAAGTACTTGAGATTAAAAAAAAGAAGTCTGAAGAAGACCAGTTGATTAATTAGGAGCTTTATTAAAAACAAATTAAATTAAAAGACATTCAAAGAAATTTTTAAATAGAACATTTTTGTATTTTTATATCAGCATTCAAAAATTATATTTTAACAATATTATTTGAGAAAATTTTAAAATCGCAAAAGAATTTATTTACATATTGAATGAAAGTTTTAATTAGTTAAAAGCTTCAATTAATTTAGCTCAAGTTCTTGTGGAACCAAATTAATAAAACTGGTTTTAGTTTTACCAACATAAAACATAATATAAATGTAATACTGTTTTGATAGATTGGAATACTGTTATAAAGAATTCACGCTTAGGAAGTTACAAATATTTTAGCTGCCTTGTTGAAAGAGTTGATTTTTTAAATAATAAGTCAGGGGATATATTCCGTCAGTAGATCCTGCTTGACTATTCACAAATGCATGTGGTTAAACAGAGAATGTAGGGTAGGGTCATATTTTGACCTGGTTTACTAGGTTGTTTAGTCAATAAGTTGGTCATCACAGAATGTAAGGTGAATCGATGTATGACATGAATTTACAGCTGGTGTACAGCATACATTGTTATTCTGCTCGGAATTTATAAAGACCTCTTTATGTTAATAGTCAACAGACTTATATACTAATGTAGGATAGGAGGGGGAAAATAAACTCGATAATACAAAGTAATTGCTAATAGAAATTAAAACAAACACACCTGATAGACATCATAATGTGCAAAAACGACAACTATACACAAAAACAAAAGTGTATAACCTATTATGATCATATATCATAAAAAATAGCTACATCATTCTAAAAATTCAAATACAAAGTGTCCTTTACAACACAATAAAAAAATGCGTACACAACAAAAAATCACTCCAGAATAAACACAACAGAACAGCAGTACACAATATCACATATAACAACTGCTTTAGTTACTACATAGCTCAAACAGGAAGAAACTTCACCCCATGATACATGAACCTGTAAAAGATGTAAAAAACACAACCCATGTCAAATTTTTATAAACATATACACAGAACATGCTACACTGATACACCAACATTAACACAAATCTTAAAATTCATCAACAAAAGCAATAAGCTAAACAGAACTGGAAAGTTTCAAATTTACAAACACTGCAAAAACCAACCACAACACATTTTAAACAATAAAACACACACACAATCAAACACATTTGAGCAACAGTCTTGTCTTTAACTCGTAGCATCAAACAATGCACTGATCTAGTGTGAAATGCGTCTGGTGTAAAACATCAGTAAGTAGGGTGTTTTGCCCAATGTAATTAATTACTATATATTTTTTAATAGATATTATCGTTTACTTTTGGTAGAAAAATCCAAGCTAGAGATTTATTCAAACTTCCTGTAGTAAAAAAAAATCAGAAATAAGTACAGATGTCTGTACAGATGCTGTTTATTTTGCAGAATCATTTAATAGAGATTTTGTCCTAGAAGTAAAAAAAAATGCCGGTAAAACCGGAAATATTTTGTATTGTAGCAGGTTTCATAAACAAAAGATGTACATAAGCGGGAAATAAATTGTGACTACAAAATAAGTATCACTACCTTCTTATTTTTATATCCTGACAATACTTCTGTGTGCCATTAAATATGTTTAAAGAAATTTTATTCGTCAAAAAAAAATGACTGCAAAATGTTTTTATGTAATCCCTAATTATTCGCTGGGGTTATGTTAGATAAAGTTAACGCAAATAGTTAAATCATGAACACTGAAACCAACTGTATATGGAAAGGGGAGGGTTACAATCCAGAACAAAAATCTTAACATTACAGCACATGTTAACACAGTATGGTATATTTATGTATTACATAAATATTTGTTAATGCTTACTACATTTACCTTTAATCCAAAAACACAAAAATTCTATTTAATATGCACACACTCACAGACTAGAGAACTCAATGAACAATGAGTATTAAATGTAGTATTCTTCATTGTTAAACACTACTCAGTAAATTTATAAACACCTTACAATAAAAATATTGAAAAGAACCCCAATACCACAAAAATAATAAAAAATAACAAATAAAACAAGTTACTTAAGATTAAACCCTTATGTACATTTCGATGACCATGTCATCATCATCAGAGGGTCTTGTTACAAAACACAATCTAGCACACAAGAAATTACAAACTAGAATGATCATCATTCTAGTTTGTAATTTCTTGTGTGCTAGATTGTGTTTTGTAACAAGACCCTCTGATGATGATGACATGGTCATCGAAATGTACATAAGGGTTTAATCTTAAGTAACTTGTTTTATTTGTTATTTTTGATTATTTTTGTGGTATTGGGGTTCTTTTCAATATTTTTATTGTAATATATTGTACCACTGTGCTCTTGATATTGTGTATTATAAACACCTTATTTAGACAAATAGTCTTCTAAACAGTGTTAATTTGAATTTTAAAACTTGTCATTTCCCTTTGTACGTGATTTTTTTCTAGGCCTTTACACACTTCTAAGTATGACGATAGCCCTTCTTCCAACTCTCAATTAAACTTTAATGCCTTTAGAGAGAGATCAATTTCAGTAACAGCTGCAGCTAACTATTTCCCTAAACATAGAATTTTATTAACAGATTTTAATGTTAATTTGGAGATACATTTTTTATGATTTCTTGGTCTTTGTTGTCAGAGATAGACACAGATTTGGTAATTAGTTCATTCAGCTCTTTTTCTCTCAAATGATCTTTTGCACTTTTCAAAAAATTTTCGACATCTTCACTGTTAACGTCTTAAAATCCTTCACCAATAATCCCACGTGCTATTGAAACAATATCTGTAATAACATTGTGAGCACCTGTTGTAACATCCTGGTTAACACAGCCTTGATACAGTTTCTTCCAAAAATACACGCACAGATGATGGAATCATTCATTGATTCTTTTATTTTGGAAATGCAATTCGTGGTATATTTTTCCCACCATTGGATCACTGATAAAGTTTTGTTGCTTTCCATGACATTTAATAATTTACCTAAGTACGTTGACTATGGTAGGTATTAAAAATAGAGATAACACCTTGGTCTAGAGATTGAATCAAGGCTGTTGTGTTTGGTAGCAGGAACAGCACTTCTGGTTTAGGATGTATCGAATTTAGATGTGCTGGGTGTGCTTAGCGCATTGTCTATTATGAGGAGAACTTTAAAAAAACAGACTTCGATTTCAAAAAACATTCCGCTTTTGTAACAAAAAAGTGAAATCCTTCTTTCAGATTTCTTCATTTACCCACACCTTTTTGTTTGCTTTCCATAACAGACAAGTGATCCTTGTCCTGGGCTTTCAGAGGTCTCTTCTCCTGTAGTCTTCTACAGCACAGTAGAATAGTCAAACGATCATTTGCAGTCTTAAACCCTGGAGCATATATTTCATCCTTAGATTAGAAAATTCAGAAAGACATTACAAAACAGTCCATTGTCATCAGCTTTAAAATCTTGATCAATTGTGTAGCCTTCTCCGAAATAAGATTTTTAAACGTGTTGGAAATGAGTTTGATAACTGACAAAATCTGAGATAGCTACGGCCGCCGGATATGTTTATTGATATTTGGATTTTGAAACCTACTAAATCACCAGTAAGTAAACAGTAATGCTAAACTTATGTCTAGAGTTGGATGTGGGCACCGGAGTGACTCGTAGTTTGTCAGGGACGATAACGTCATTTGAAAGATTGTTATAAATTAGAAATGCCTGTCTTTTGAGTACTAGACCTAGTAGTGTAGTATCCAAATATAACGAAGGTTTGGAGAATAATCAGATTTTTTGGTGATAAATAACTACAGCACTGTACAAAATAAATTAGACATGAACACATTATTCTATATCCTGGACAGTATCTATACTGTCTTTCTTGTCTTTGTTTTTAAATACAATACATATTAACAGGAAATGCTGTAATTTGGCCAACCGTAAATAAGTGAACATCAAATTCCAAACCCGCCAATGGCAAGGAGCTACCGTATTTTAATTATGTTTTTGTATAATTATATGAATTTGTGGAATATGTTGTGTAATCATACACATTTTATTAATTCTTGTATTTGGTAAGATATTATTATTGGACAAATTTTCATACTATCCCAAGTTTTTTGAAAACTCATAAGATATATTTCTTAATTGATTTACATTGCCTAAATTGAAATAAGAATTGTTTTAATTAATTTTGAAATTTTTTACAGAGGCTCTTTGGGATTTGATATGTAAGTATTGCCTTGCAGAGTCAACAAGCAGTTCTTCCTTGAATGTCCATAAATGCAACAAGTCTCTGGTACAGAATGACAGCAAGGATGACATCATATGTAATACTTGTTTCATGGTTGTTCCTCAAGAAATGAGTCTAGAGCTACATAAGAGAAGTAGAAGACATCTTTTGGCAATTTTAAATATAAAACAACTTTCTCAAAGTCAAGAAATAAATGGTTTCTTCTATTGCTCTATTTGTAAATTGGACTTGAAAACCAGTGAAGATTATAAAGAGCATATGTTTAACAAGAAACATACAGATGTGAAAGGGTATGAAAACATTCCGCTGTACTTCTGTACAGTTTGTGATTTAATGATGGACACAATTTCATACCATGTACACATGTCATCTTACACTCATTTACTAAATAGTATGATTTATAATATCAAATTGCATTGTATGACAAAGAAATTGGACACAGCTGACTTGTATTGTAAATATTGTGAGATCCAATTTTTTAATGAAAAGAAATTTAAAAAACACATTTATTCATTAAAGCATTGTTCCAAGAAATTAGATAAAAAACTGTTGGAAGAAAATTTTTCTGAAAATTACCAATATGTGATTTTCTATGGTCATGATAATGACAGATTGTTATGTGCTTTATGTAACATTCCCACTTCAAAAAAATCACTGAACATTCATTTCCTGACAGATGAACATATGGACAATGAAAATAGATATAAAAAAATACAATTTGAAAAATATACAGTAGGAGAATCTGTTCTTAAGAGACACTTTCGTTCCAGATATTTGAAGTGTCTTGAATGTACGCAATTTAAAAGAGATTGTGAACATGTATTTAAAAATGTGAAAGATTATTACGCTTGGAAAGAAAAGCAAAGGACAGGAAATTACTGTCTATATTGCAATTGTTTGAATAACAATTTACATGAATCATCGAAGTTACACAAAACTATGTTAAAAAACATAGATTATTGCAAAATTTGTGACAAGGTTAACCTATACTCTGGGCATGAAAATTTTACAGGTCATAAAAATAATCTTAAAATGTATGGACCTAATGGGAAAAATGTCAAGCTTGGCCCTTACAAGCTGTTTTGTAGTATTTGTAATATAAAGAGTAGCTCTGAAAAAGGACATGTTCAACACTTGGCAGGACTCCGCCATTTAAAAGAATACAATACAAAGTGTTTTGAGAACACATTTCACTGTAAATTATGTTCATTTAGTGCAACTGAACAGCTTCAGTATGAAGTACATTTAAACTCAGAAGAACATGCAAGCAATATTAACTGGATAAAAAAAGAGTTTGATGGGAAATTTTGTTTTATTTGTAACCTAAAAATTTCAAATATGATGTCAGAACATATTAAAACTGATAATCATGTTGAAAAACTGAAATCATTTTACATGAATGCCTGGGAGTAATTTTTTTCAAATATATCTTTTCTTTAACAATTTAAATTGTGATTTTTTTACAATTTTATTGTATTGTAAGTAATAACTCAAAATTGTCCAGTGTACTATTTAGCAATGTGCTTTTGTATGTATTTGTGATTCAGTCTATCTTTGTAAAAATACTTATATATTTTAATAAGTATATAAATTTGGTTCTTTTATTAATTCAACGACTTTAGTTGAAATAGTTTAGCTGTTTAATTTACAAATTGAAAAGTGTTTGTATATGAAGTTCAATAGTTCGTTATACCTGCACTCTTGAAATTTTGTTGCTTTACTGTGTTATCTTTGTGTTTAGTCTTCATGGTCTGATGTAATTGTCAAAGAGAGTTCCATTCTCAAAATATTTCACTGTTTAATGTGTTTAATTAAAATATCATTTTCACTGTATTTATGAAGAAAGAGACAAAAATTCTGTATTCTAAACCTATTAATTGAATGTCATATTAAAAAAATTTGAAAAATCATAAATAATCAGTTGTTTAAAGCTAATACTTGAAATATATCTAACTCATTAAACATATTCAACTTCCAGTGGAATCAAAGCCAACCTAGGCGAGATATGTTTTGCTATGTAGAGTCAAACTAAGGCTTAGAAATATGTAAAAAAACCTAGATGTGCTCTTTTTTTCAGTTAGTCACATTATTATATGATATGTAAAAGGCTTAAATAATCTGTTGCTTGATGCTAAATTATTAGAATATATTTAATTCAGACTACCCTTAGAGTTAGAATTTTTTCCTATTTGATTTTATCATTAATAATTATTTGGGTTAATAAGTCAAAACTGTTAACTTACTTGCTGACACATTTTGAAAGTCATTTCATTGACAAAGATACCTGCTATAATTAGATTAAACTACTACCATTAGCTACTACTAGGTAGCAGGTTAGCTTTGTCAATGAAATGACTGTTTCCTCAAACCAAATGTTAATATTTACTAGAGTTTTACATTCAATGTAAAAATTTAGAATATGGATATGTTCAAGCTTCAAACTCAAATTTATTGCCAAATCTATCTTCAGTTATGAAATTTTCCAAATCCAAATGTTGTAACGCTCCACAAAAATATACTTTTGATTCATAAAACCTTATGTATTAATTAAAATCAATCTTTAACATCAATCTTTTGGTTATGATAACAAAATCATCCAGTGTTTCAGGTAAATCCCTGAATTCCAAACCTCATTGAATGTGTTTTATTGTGTGCCACTAATTGAATGGTGAAAACATCTAAAGTCTTCACTTGATGTGACAGACAAGACAGCTGTTATTACTTTGTGCTAGAATTGTTAGAGAGGTATTAGAAGAAGGAAAGCTATAAATTTTCTGCCATGACCCAGCCAATAGAAGGGGTTTCTTGATGGTATGTTGTTACCTAGAATCAACATTCTAATGAGTTTGGTATTACTAATAAAGAGGCAGCAGCAATTTATTATGGACATCGGACCATCGGAGTCACATGACCCTGAACGTCCGCAGCAAGAAGTAAAAAGTATTACTAATAAACTATGAAAACCTTTAAAAATTAAATTTTTAAACCAATCACTTTATTTTTATCTTTATCTTGAATTTTTTAATGTCTGTCATATTTTATAAGAAAAAAACCAAAAATGTTCTGAGCCAGTTTACTCTTTACCCTTTGAAGGCTGAATGATCGTTCAACAATAGCTGTGGTGGGTAGATAAGTGCTTAAAATTAGGAGTGTGTTTGTATGGTTGCAGGAAATGAAATATTGGCCTCCTCCAAAAGTAATCACGTCAATATCCTTTAATCTCTTTGTTTTTCTTGGCGAAAAACCAATTGTGGTTGTCATTGCCAATCAACAACTAAGGCAAAAAACACAATATTTTAGATAAAACAAAATAATAAAATTAAATTTTAATAAAACAAAAATTACAAAACAAACAAAACTTAAACATAGCAGTAATAATATAAACTACTAGTAGCTCACGTGAAGATGGAATCAACAAATGTTAATAATATAAAACTAAATATGTAACCTTAAATATATAACAATAAATAGAAACGTAACAAAAAATAACAATAAATCTATAAAAATAACAAAAACCATTAGTAGAAAATAAATAGAAATATTGAAAAATTAACAATAAAATATATAAAACTATAAATAATATAATAACAACGAACAATATGACAGTAAACAAATAATAACAATATTTAAAACATAACAAAAAGTAACAATTTAACAATAAATAAATCTTACTAGCACAATAACAACAACATATATTAAATTTAAATACAAAAAAAAACTATACACAAAACTCACACAAAGAAATATATGCATAACAAGAAAGCTATCACTCATACAATGGCCGAGGCATTGTCCCTTAGCACCACCTTCAAACTGCCTTTTAAATTAAAAAGGGCACAAATATCAGTTACACCAATACAATCAACCAAAATATGTTTTATAGTGAAGATATCACCAAAGTACTGACATATTGGTGGATCTCCACAGCGCATCAAATACGAGTATTCATGAGTTGCAAAAGAGTGGCCAACCCGAAGGCGTGTAACCAACACTTCCTCCCTATGTTTTGAACGAATAGAAGACCTTCATGGACGGACGGTATCTTTAATTTCCCTCAGATTATTCTGAATCACGGTATGCCATTCCCCATTCCAAGCGGGGAGCAAAATGTTTCGCAAAACACACATAATCAGATGCCATAACTAGTTGATGGCATAAAAAACTGTATTGTATAGCTTCC